>OZ035998.1:11021820-11091820 GCA_964035015.1 Corallium rubrum
TATGCAAATGTCTGGAATTACGTCACATGCACATGCATAATGACTTAACGAAGAAGTTTGTGTATCTCTTTCATTCTCGAACGAAATCCTTTAAGCTCGAGAAGTTTGGTGTTGTGGGAGAAACACACACACATGTTATTCATACTTTAGTGTTTTTATTTGATGAATGCAAAGATATATAACATTCTCTGATAAGTCATTATGCATGTGTGACGTAATTCCAGACATTTGCATATCAAACAAAATGAAATATCTCAAAAACAAAGCGAAAAAGCGAAAATCTTCCAAAGAAGTTAGTTTATCATTTTAAAAGTTCTTCCAAATAAGACAATAAAAAATTTCGAGGTTAGGGGCAATTTAACTATATCATAACTATAACTATAACTTTTACTTTTAAATGTATTAACTGTGAAGTCCCTGTATTCTTTAATAATTATTTCAAGTAACAAACCATTCTTACTGTACTCGAGAAAATGGTTATAATTTAATTTTGCCTCGAGTTAAAACAGAAATCGCCAAGAGATCTGTGTTTTTTAAAGGTGCCTGGGAATTTTATTTATCACAATCATTCAAAGTCACTTCCTAAAATGTTAATTATTTGACCATAGTTTTTAATAAATCGTATATATATATATATAATTTTGTAATTCTAAATTTTACACTTTTTTATTTTGTAAATTAACTAATTCTATTTATTACTCAGGACACCCATTGATATCAGCTTTTGCCTGGCAATATAATTTTGCCGTAAAGACCTCCCGCTTTATCAATAAGTTTTTTATATTGCGTAAATAAATAAATAAATACCGTATTTTTATCACTGAATGGCGTACTGTAGCTTTTCATGCCAGGAGTGATTATCAATGAGAACCTTAAGTTGATAAAAGTTGACTCACCAGTTGTAGACAGCGTTCTGTTGTAATAAGCATGAAATCCTCTATATTGTAGAGAAATATCCGAATAAAACTCCAGGTGAATGAAATTTGAAGACGACGTAAAAGGAGCTGGCGCAGTTCCACAATAACGTCCCACTTTCCGCGACGCATCATTTGGCCCATCAAACAACAATAAGTAATCATTCTTGCAACTTTTACTTTTCTCGATCAAAAAGTCGTTAAAAACTAAATAAATTTTCGATCCAACAGGTGCTTTGATTGTCCACTTACACACCACAGATGACGGATAGACTACTCCATAGTCAGGAGAAAAAATGTTTCCAGATGGCGCAGTTTCAGTTCGGACACAGTCTGTCATATTCGATGAAAAGAAAAAAAGTTTTGGTTAGTATATATTTCACCAAAAATGTTAGAAATTTCACCTCACCAAAATCCAGACCAAGTTTTTTGACTTTCTGGGACCAAGCCAAAGCTGTTGCTCGCTGCCCCCCCCTCCCCCGCGCCCCCGCCCCCCCCCACACACACACATACACACACACATACACACACACATACACACACACACACACACACACACACACACACACACACACACACACACACACACGCACACCACACACATAGGTGAGTGCATTATGTTAGTAAGGCCGTGTTGGCCAGCAATTTAGGCCAAGAACTGAGTTTTGTTCGTATTTAGGCGATTCTTTAGGATTGTATTAGAGTTGTTCAAAAATGAGTTTGTTTGTACATATAGGGTGATCCTTCATGATTGTATTACGGGTTGTGTTTATAATAAAGTCTGGTCCAGCATTGCTGCGACTTGATACTACCGGTGACGTGTGAGAAATACGTATTCTTATGTTGTAATAAGGGATGTTTTTAAAGGGAAATTTCAGTCAAACAATAAATTACTTTTAAATTAAATTCCCTTCAATGTAATGTTTGAAAATGTTATAGTTTTACGGTATCTGCTTTCGTATTTGAGAGTGACGTTATCATTTTCATATTTTACGTCACCATTTTGAGTTTGAAAACGGCTCAATTTTAATGTACAGCGGAATTTTCTTTTCCGTTGTGGGTTATTGATTCATGTCTCCCTAAACAAAGTATTCTTCGCCACAGCCCCATTTTTTTTCATTCACCTTGGTACCCCCAGACTACACAGTTATATGGCATGTTTTAATACCAGTTACACTTTACAAATAAATAGACTCTTTTTTAAACTTTTTTGAATGGTTCTTTAAAATTTATTTACAAATAATCAAATTATTTTGCGCTCTGCCAACCAGAAAAGGATTGGGGAGATGCGAAAAACACTGGATGTTTCACGAAGATTGTTTTTACTAATCTAATCCTTATTTTAACTGTTAAAAGTTAGTTTCTAGATGCTTAGATATTCATTAGAAACAAGATCTAAGATGTAACTAAATAAATGATGGTACAACATCTCAAAACTCTCCAGGGAATCACTGAAAACTCAGATAAACCCAACATTTTCGCGCGGCTTTTCGATCAAACTTCGTTTTGTTCGTGAAATATTTCGGTAGTTGAACAATGTTTGTTCTTTGTAAGTACGTGAATCGAAACCTCTTTTTTCCTAGTATGCTCTGAGGGAAGAAAGAAAAGCGTCAAAAGAAGTTAAATTGACAAAATTTATCTGTTTTCAACCTATTTTTTTCGACGCCATTTTGTGAAAAGGGACTGGAGCTACCTGCATAGCGGCCCCCATGTTTGGCTTCAAAATTTCCCTCTGAGTTATAGTTCCAGTCTACTTAGAGTTCAATGTGTGAACCATGTTGGCCTAAATTATCCACAAAAGCTCTCCTCTTATAGGATAAAACACAATCCGAAGACGAACATCTCTTCTCTTAATTGTCCCTGTTGCTCCTGTAATCCCCGATATCCCTGTTAACCCCGCAAAACCTGTAAAGTGTAAACCATGCATGTAAATGTTGTAAATGTTGTATATTCAAACCCAAAATGGCGGCATAAAATACGAGGATGATAACTTCGTGAAACTATCAACATTTCTAAACATGACATTTAAATGACTTTCATTTAAAAATGATTTATTTTTTTGACTGATACAATTCCCTTTAATTATTTTATCAAATATTTATTTATTTATCCCAATAATCTCATTTAATCTCAAACCATGGTTGGGTAGAATATTGAGGGGCTAATATCTGCAAAATAAAATATCGAGGTGTAAATCCACTGATAATTCACTGACTACTTTTGAAGGTTCGACCATTTTGTAATCGTTTGCAATACGGCATTACCTTGTCCATTTCTGTAAAAAATAACAAGAAATAAAACAAAAATTATTCAAACAATAATCAAAGGTTGTATACGGTATGCATAGTTCTTCTAAGCATCAAGTTGTTAAGTAAAGTTCAAGTCAGTAAATTGTTTACAGAACTCGTTCACTAAAAATCTGGGTAACAGCCCAACCTCGTCCCCAGAGCCATTTGTGGGGGCTGGGGAGGCTAGGCAATCTAAGCCTCTGATTGGTCAAGAGCTTATTACATAAATTAGACGGTTTGATTTTGTAATTTTTAAAAAATATTGTATTTTGACATTGTCAGGTTGGTCTTGCCCACGGCGTGGGAAGCTATATTTTAAACCATGCAATAATTAGGTAAAGTTACTGTGTAGAGGAATGAGTTCTAGTTAAAAGAAAAAGCGCAATTTACTGCGCATTTTGAGCTAGACTCCACCAGGGCCATTTGTTCCCGCCATTTTGTTTTTATTTGCCATCTTGGCTCAGTTCCCTACAAATGGCCCTGGGTACGAGGTTGGGTAACAGCCTATAGGTGGTGTGCAAATAATCCCCTGAGATTCAAAAGACACTGAAGATGTTTCCGCCATGCATATGTAGTGGAGGAAATTATAATTGCAGATGATGAAAAGTTTTGTCAAATTCATCCAACATGGCGACAATGACGTAACTAGGTGCACACCACCAATACGTAGCTCATTGGTCAGAACACTGCATGCACTAGTATCGTAACGACGCGGTTCTATATTCCATAAGCGGCTCGTGTTGTATTTTCGCAACTGGTTTGATAGTTATCATCTATCTATTCAGTCAATGCTTTGTCAGCTGAGAAATTGCTCTTCAGCAATATTTTGTCACAGACTGCAACTTTTATGTTTATAATTATATAATTTTCACATACCAGTCTCTAGGCAAAGAACTGGCCTTAGTTCGTCACCATAGACTAACTAGATAACAGAATATCGTCAGTCATTAGCACGTACCTTGCCTTTCCTGATGACCCAGTTGAAGCTCCAGTATGATCTATAATTAAGGAAAACAAAAGTATAGTACAAAACGGGTATGGCTAATTTCAGTAAAGCCTCGACTCCTAATAATCGATATAAATAGTTCCACCCTCTATCACCCAAACACAAATCCTATACTAGATCAGAAATCAAGTTTAGCGCATAGTCTAGCGTGTATATATATATATATGTATATATGAATGTATGTATGTATGTACGCAAACCCATTTATACCACCTTGCTTAAAAACACCGGAAGAGCTACATTTCTAATTTTCTATACTAGTGAGCAATGTCACTTATGGAATCGCAGCCGCGATAATCCTGTATTTCGGCGCTAGTATATACAAAACAAAATAAAAAAAATAATAAATTGAAAATTGCAAGATAGATATAGACCACAGTGATCTCTATCTAGTAGATCAAAACAGGACACCGAAAAATGACGACGTCTTATTTTGATCCATATCTTTAGGTTTTCAAGATGTTTGTTTTCTTGTTTTGTTTTTTGCCGAAATGATTCGTGTTAACGTTTCCATGATCCATCGTCTAGGGAAGCACGGGTGGTTAGGGGAGCACGGGTGGCGTGTGCTATTAGCGCGCTGCCTCTCACCAAAAAAGTTAAGCCCGGTTAGACGGGGTTAGTACTTGGATGGGTGACCGCTTGGGAATTACCCCGTTGTCGGGCTTGGACTCATGTGAGTAGAGTTGTAGTTGATCTCTCCTGTGCTTCGAGGGTTTTTCGCCGGGTTCTCCGGTTTTCCTCCCTCCATAAAATCAACACCTAACATCTTGGCTGTGATCCGTGGTCTGAACTGTGTCGTTGGCGGCTGCTTCGAGCGCCTTTGATATGCCTCGACACAACCGTTGATCTGCGTCCTTCGCAATTCAGCCGCTGGCTGCAAGTAAGGATGATTAGCCACCCAGTCCTTTATCCTTTATCCTTTAACTACATTTCTAACGCCAAACACAATGTCATTATTGGGAGTGATTTTCACAATATTGGAAGCCATTATAATTTTACATGACACTTACAGGGTAACGAAGTAGTATATTGCTAGCCTCATACACAAGGTCTGCGTCACCGCGCCAACACTTTAGTTATCTATAACAACCTCCCACGCTATAAATATAGCTCCCACATCCCATGTTTCAGCTGATATATACTATATATCAGAAAGGAAACACAATCCGATAATAACCATCTTGAAATACGCAAGAGATACGGATCGAAACAATTAGACACAATGATGTCTTGTTTTGATCAATATCTTGAATTTTTTCAAGATGGTTATTATTGGATTTTGTTTTCTTGAGATTACTTTATTAGTTTTAAATTGTCGGCACGGACTGTAGTTTTTTGAAACGATATGTTTTGAACGCTCAATGTTTCAAACGTATTACCTTATATAGTTTTTCAGTATAACTATATACACTGAAAGTGGTTTGTCATTCAACGCCAAAGGACAAAGTCATTTTCACCAACGTTAGATGAAATTATAATTTCAGGTGGGGAAAATTACCTTTTGTGGTCGCCTATAGTCGTCCCCACTGATATAAACACCGCATAAATAAAAATGGCCGCCAACTTATATTTTCCCATCCTCGTTCAAGCGTAAAAGTTCTTTATAATTATACACACAAAAACGAGGTTCGAAAGGTTAATTTAAATGCATATATAATAAAAGAATATAAAGTAGAACCGTCTTTATGAATACGGTGTATGCGACAGACAATTCTACAAACAGCAAAACACTGAATGTATAGTAGGCCATAGCTCAATTCTCACTTATTATTAAAACTTTATGTCATCGGCATCATCTTAATTATCTAATGCATATCCCTCCCACCCAGAGCCTCCCACCATAAACATGTTTCAATTATCTTTGCAACTAGAGAGTGTTTTCTTTGCCTTAATAACATTTCACCTTTCAACGCAGATAATCTTTCCCTAAACGCTATATACAACTAACATTCCTTAAAACACATTCCACGAATTTTATGAACTATTCATATACCTCGTTCTTCATATAAACGTTCTCAGTTCTCCGCAATTCATAAAATACGTACATGAAAATTTTAAGCCAATGCACTTAACGTTTATCAAAAGCCAAGGCCAGCCGACAATTTAAAGAAATATAATACAGAACACAATCCGAAGACGAACACCTTGAAAACCCAAGATAAATATGAAACGGTGAAAATATTAAAAAACAGAAAAAAATTAATAAAAAAATAAATATGTGAAACCGTTTGATCTTTGTCTTGCCTTAATCCATGTCTTGGATTTTCAAGATGTTCGTCTTCAGATTGTGTTTTTTCTTATACCTTTATATTATACTGAAACATTTTTACTTTCTAAACCCATTGCCGCATGCAGGGTTGCCCAGTAAACAGAGCTCAGTTGATGCAGTGCTGATATTAGTCAGTCAGTCAGTCAGTCAGAGAGACACGGCGGAAGGCATAAATATTATTAAACAGTTTCACTTTATTCGTATAACAGCTGCACAAGAAAGTGCAAGTGGATTAGTGGATATAATGTAAAAAACAGGAATGAGAGAACTTTACCATATTGAAATATATTTAAGTAAATTTGTCATAAGTTGACGACCTATATCAAAGGTAATTGACATACGCCAATTGGGGTAAATTGGCTATATAATATGTACAAATCTAGCAAAACAAATTGCTGGAATGATAACCTTATAAAGGATCAAGCGTTATACTAAGCATTAAGTTTTTCTTTGTGAACCAGTAGGTTGCTAAACAGAAAGTTTACTTGGCTAAAATTTAGGCTAGACAATGCGAACAACAAATTCCTGCATACACTTGCCAACATAGTTGAGTTATAAATAGTACACAATGTATTTACCTCCAAGTGAAACTTGTCTCAAAACAACTGTTTTTGTTGCAGATTAAGTTGCATTTAAGGTGAGGTATTAAATACAGGCAACATTTTTCTTCAACTTGTTACGTTGCAAGTTGAAAATTACCACCCATCTTAAACATTGTCACGCAACAGTGATTTTGTTGTAAGTTGAAAAATGTTGAAAAAGGTAGACTCCAATTCTACTTGCTGCAACATGCTGATTCAACTTGCAACAAAATCATTGTTGCGTGACATTGTCCGTGACAATGTTTAAGGTGAGTGGTAATACGTGCAACAACGCTTTTCAACTTGCAAGGCAACAATGTTGCAGCAAGTTGTTGCTCGTATTACCTTTAGCATTATACCGTCACATCATTCCAATTACTTTTTTGCAAAAAAAAATCGACGCAACCGAAGTGACTTGTAACAAGGAAATGTGTTACATAACAAGTTGCCCAGATGGTATAGTATAATATATATATATATATATACAGTACAAAACGCTTCAAAACGCTACAAAATTTGTTTGTTGCATTACTGTGTACATCAAGTTTATTTTTTACCACAACGTTTCAGTACAGTTCCGTCAGTTGTGTTAAAGAAAAATATTTCGATAATGTATTCTGTGGTGTAATATAGAATTCAGTCTGCAAAATCTATACGTTCGGATCACCATCTGTATGGATCTGTAATATGATTAAAGAGCAAACACTCAACAAGTTGAAAGCCAATCAATCTTTGCGCTTTTCCATAAATTGATTGGAATTAAAGCATTCACTTACCAAATCCCAAATAACTAGGGATTAAGAGCACTAAGTGTTCTTCTCCGGGGATTTTCCGAACGTCTATACGTAGGCTATTACACACTCAAAGTATATTTAGTTGCTTTGGCCTTTATATTAATTAAGCACGGCTTACTCCTCTTACAGACTTACGAGTTAAAAAAACCCCAACATATGTACATTCTTGGGTAATATGCATGAGTTTCGTTTAAGACTTGGCATACCAACGAAATGCTATAGTTTGAAAAGCATACATAAAACCACTCTGGACTTGTGTCTAAAAAGTCGTAACATATCCCATCGAATTTCGAAAGCTTTTATCACGGTATGCATTGTCTATGCCACTCTTGCCAAATATTAAACAGAACTCTTAAATGTTCTGACGTGTCCTGACATTAATCGTATTAACATCCCATCGAATTTCTAAAGCTTTCTTCATGACATGCATTTTCATCACATGCATTTCTATCCCACTCTTGCCAGATATTAAACAGAACTATAAATGTTCTGAGGTGTCCTGAGAAACAATTTTTGTCCTTTCAATTTAATGGGATTTGTTTTAACTTGCCCTTTTGGAAAAAATAAATTTAACGTGTAATTCCAACATCCGGTCCAGCAACGTGCATGGTTTCTAGTATAATATATAATCATTATAATGTATATCGTTGAATCGTGTTGAAATAGCTGCTCTTGCATGAGATCATGAGATACAGTGTTCAAGATCATAAATATGTCATTGGGTATTACGAATCTGTACTTAACCTTACAGCGCGACGGCGCGACCCTTGCAATATGTTTATATATTTTCACAGTATATACAATATGCAAGTTCTATGTTCTATAATTATATAAGTTCTTTAAGAAATAAGGCCTTAGCTGTGCTAGGAGGCATATATATATGCACAAGAAATCTGAATTCCTATACGTTACAGACTATATACTATACTACGTCTGTAACACATCAATTTAATTCTTTTTAAGGAGTGTTTTCAGAAAACATATAAAAAACTATTCTAGACGTATGATTTATGGACTTCTAAAAAGCTATCAGGATTAGTAAGAATTAAACCTTAAGGTGAGGTAATACCGGCAACATTTTTCTTCAACTTAAAGTTGCGTTGCAAGTTCAAAAAATTTGTTGAAAAAAGTAGACTCTAGTTTAGCCTCCTCCGCAGGCAACTCCGTCGCATCCGAAAAGGTGATTATCTGACACGGGAGTAATATCCCCCAGTTCCCTTATGTCCCCATTCTGCCGCTCCCAATTCTTGCTGTCCCTTCGTGCTCAGCCAAAACATTGAAAAGCTGCCGTTTGGGATGACACAGAGCACAGAGTTGCCTGCGGAGGAGGCTAACTCTAGTTCTACTTGCTGCAACATGCAGATTCAACCTGCAACAAAATCATTCATTGCGTGACAATGTTTAAGGTGGGTGGTAATACGTCCAACAACACTGTTCAACTTGCAACGTAACAATGTTGCAGCAATTTGTCGCTCGCGTATTACTTCACCTTTAATAAATAATGTAATAAACAGAAAGTTTAAGCTTAGTGGTTTATTTTCAAGGACTGACATTTCTCCATTAAGAAAAACTAATTTTCATTTACATGTCCAAGACAAAATGTGTCAAAAACACATGCACTTATTTCAAAACTGGTTCATCCACTTTTTGAAAAGACGTCTAAAATTATCGAGAAACGTCAGACACATCTATTTGTCATCAGATATACAGGTCCTTCGGCTTTGAGAGCTTCTTTGACCTGTATATATTTTATATCAGTAATAAGGCTAGTCGAGAGTAATAATTAAAGTCTGGGATTCTCTGGTGTTTCTAACGGTGCAGCAAATTTTTTACCCGGATAAATATTATTATATAATAATATATAATCTGCCAAAATGGCTTTCGAGCGTTCAATTAAAACTCACAGTGTATACGATCCAAATTGTCCACGTACATTAAAAAAGAACATTATATATATATTATATAATTGCAGGCTAAAATGGCTGTACCAAAAAAGCCCGGTTCAGGATAGAATGTATAACTAGATAATAATAATTCATGAAGAAAATTCAAAAGTCGTATGAATGTTTAATCAAGACAGAGATTACAGGCGGAAAACGTAATGTTATGGGCTTTTTCAAAGTAATTGTCTGGGCTTTGATATTTTTAACTAATGTTTAATCATGCAGATGTTGTAAATCGGACACAAATTCGTCCTGATTACAGTTACTGAGTTAGATTTGTGAATTGGATAAGTCGTATACAATATTCGGTTAATGCCCATACAGTTTGGGCGATCATATATATACAGTATATAATATTACGTATATATACGCATTACGCTGTTTATATAGGATTAGTGTGAGTCCCAGAGAGCTCGAAGCTCGAGCGTTTCTAGCCTGTCCAGCGCATATATATATGCTCCTCTGGAAAATGAACTAATATTCCTCAGTTTGTGAAATAGTGTTTTTCCTAGTGAGATTTTGATTTCTAAACGTATTTATATCAAACAATATCCAATCTGCAGGCATGCATGCGTGATTTAAAAATAACGTTCCGTCATGGAATTGTATTGAACGAAACAGTATACGTAGAACCAGTCTTTGAGTTTTGGCTAGTTTGGCTTGGAAACAAATATTATATTATACGTCTGTCGTTTGACAGTTTAGTTAATATGACACAAAGCACTTACACAAATATATTAAAACCTTCAACGTTAAACGGTCGTTTCGCATTGATTTCTGTAAAAGAACAGTCTGCATACAGTATGCCTATACTTTACTTAACTGAAACATATATTAATATATCAGATTTCTTTACCTGGCTTTAGGACAGAGACATCTGTATAATCACTGACTGACTTAGTCTACTATGAACTAGATACACAAAACCCTTCACTCAGTTCACTGTTCAATACTACAATATATAGTTTGCGGTTGTCAGATACGAAATATTTACAAGCAACTATGCGGTGGCTATGGTGGTAATGACTTCGTGAATGTACATACAGTATTGAACTAATCAACTAATAAAGCTTCGAGGTGGTTTTAACATTTAAACTTAAATAAATATCAAGATAACATGTGGCAGTCTCGTTCCAAACAAATCATGCAGTATAGTTTAAACCTCTGCATGAGTGCTTGGCTTCGGTCTGTGCATGGTGAAAGAAAAACTACAGACATCCTGTTTATATTTTGAAACTCGTGTATTTCTAAAAACACAGCTGCTTTAAATTCACACTTATTAATTTGACGGTCTGTCATTTTATAGTATACATACATCAAGGAAATTACAAACAGAACTTCATTAGTTAACAATTGGGAAGAGGCGACTCAAACAGCGTATACATACATGTTCGGACTGTTATGTTACGCATCAAAGTTCCTGATTGAAGTCATTGAATTGAAATGGCAAGGATAATGATTAATGTGCACTGCCTTTTTGTCACCAACTTCTTAATACCTCTCTTTGAGTTTGAATCACTGACAGAGTTTCAAAACAAATTAACCTGGCTGAGTATAAGGCCGTATTAAACATGATAAAATCAAGCAAAAATAAACAAGAAATGATTTATCTGCACACCCAAAAAACTTTTACCTCCCTGTTTAATTAAAATAACCTATTAAAACGTCGACAAGAGTATACAGGCATGTCGAGTGCAAATTGTGCAACAATATGTGGCATGATATATGAATTTCAACTGCATGTTGTAATGAAAGAAAGAGGAAGATCGCCGCAGCACAAAATGCAGATCATATGCGAAAAGATTAACAGGATTCGCGAGATTATATAAAACCTCAAGAACCATTTCCGTTTGCTAGTCAACTGTATTGAGGAATTACTGACAGTATACAGTATTATAGCCTGTCTTTGTCATCTAGTAAACCATGCGCGACGGAAAACAGTAGGTAGATAACAACAACATTGTATTCCAATAAAACACAATACAAAGATTGACACCAAACGCTTTCACGAAACATGTGGTATATAGGTAAGAATGTGGCTCATGAAACAGAGATACTGGTTGCACTTGGTTAAACGGCGTGGGCTATCCATGCATCGTTTATATTAAAGACCCTCGTTCGATTGCCCGCGGTCAGATGACAACAACAGATGCTCTTGTGCCAGAGACAGTTGTCTGAGAGTACTTCGAAAGACTTAACCGTATCAAAGGCACTAAATAAACAGTCAAGGATGACTTGAGTAGGATATAGTGTTAAATATTTACTCTTCATAGAAGACCACAAGCGATTTGTTCTACATAAACATCACGACAGACTTGGGAGAAAAATGCAGTCGTGTGGGTTCGGGGTTTGATTCTCACTGGAGTGACATATGACAACTTCGCGTTCCTAAAATACAAAGGGTAATTAACAATGAATCTAATGATTCACCAAATGGCGCTAATCCCATTTACCATCAACAAGTATATCTTTTCAGGACAAAGAGGTTCAGAAAGTCCACCACCAAAGAAAGGCACGAGTATATTCAGAAGAAATCCAAAGAAATGCCGCAAATGTCTCAACTGTATATAACTTGGTGAAAGGAAAGTCTGAGAGAATTAATGACCCAAAGATTAAGCATTGCAATCCGATTTTCGCGTTTCATGGAGGAGACCCATCGCTTCAACATGCTCAAGCAGGTCACCCCTTCAGTCATCACCTCCTTGTCAGGCAACTGATTGAGGGAGAAAATTAATTAGGAGTAGGATCGCTGAGATAAAAGAGATAATTGATTTTGTTCGTATTTCGGTACAGAGAGAGGCCTTTCCCGTTTCTGAGAGGATTAATAACATAAACCGTACACCTGACTAAGGAAATGAAATCGTGTTTGTTTGAACTACTTCATTTAAACGATTTAAAAGGTGTGTGCTAAACATCATGCCTTGAACTATACACAGCAATGTTAAAGGATTATAGAAACTGCGTAACAGGATGCTCTGTTCACAGCTTGTTGGGGGAAAAGGTTTTCTAATTAGTCGGATGTCTAAAAAGCTGTCAACAGCGATTTTGGACAGCAAGCGACAGGAGTATGCAAAGACCACCGCAAACAGTTTGGGGGCCAATTGTTCAAATCACCCTCAAACAGAAAAGTCGAGAAGAGAATAACAATACATCGATAAAAATGGCGTTTATTCTACTAGAATAGGAACCAAGCGCATATAAAAGGTGCAGTTTAAGATTCGCTCCCATGCCTATAATGGCGTCAATTAAGCAACGCATCATGAAACGCCTTGTTCTTTGATTGAAAACCGAAGTTAATGGTATAGTCAACGGGAGTCTGTCTGACGAATGAAAAATGCCAAACTTTTACTTTGTAAATATTGTGTTTGGGATTGACATTTTCTGCGTCCATATCGTGTTTACGTGCTTAGGATTTTATGCATTAATATTTCAAGAATGAAAAACACATTACAAAGAAAATGTGTCGCCAAAAAACGTTAATTGTATACTATTAATTGTCTTATGTAGCCCACTATATTGTGTCTCTATCTCTCATTCTACAGACATTGGACGATGTATTAAGTGAATAGCACTGTTGTAACGTCTTCACTGATTGATTTCATCGCGTAACAGTGGAAATTCCATTTACCAAAACCGCACTAACCGAACGTTTTCTTTCGAGAAACCCTTGTATATGACCTCAAAACAACCGCTAATCACTTGCCCCTAATCTTTCTCAAGCCGTCTGCCAGAAGTCTTGACTCTTGGGAAGAACACACGGCGATGATCATTATCGCGCAATCCAAATTTGCTCACGACGGCAAAAAAATATTTGACAGATATATATATATGCAATTGGGCGACCGTGACGGAGATCGTAAAATAATTATCATTTTTTATGACGATTCCATGCCCGAAATGAACACTGTACCCTATCTGAGAGTAGCCAGCGTTTATCTTGAACAAATTTACCCAAAAGAGCCGGTATCTACGATAAGGAGGACAAATAACTCCGTTTCTAGATTGATGCTGATTGTCGACAGATAGCGCGCTAATCTGGCCCCTGTGGATCAACCGATATGTGGTACACATACACCTTAGCGAGATAAGTCCGCTCACGTTTTACGTATACGCAGGACAAAAGTCGCTGGCGCGATGCTCGAGGGAACAGAGAGCGATAAATAACGACGATACGCTAAAGTCACATCTTGATGATACTTACACGCAAGAAGAAAAGTTACCAACAGGAATTCGAGGACGAAGCCAAACATCCTGTGTTCTAACGTCTTGTGCGTTCTGACCAAACTTGAACCAAGTCTCATACCTCGACTTCGCGTGAGATTCAGCGGGAGAATTGTTTGTGCGCACGTCTAGTTTCTGCCACCAACACAGAGGTTTAACTTCCCATTAAGAGCTATTTCTCCAGATGGCAAACTGACTTGCTTACTAAATAGGTCATGAGTTATGCTCAGAAGCTTACGACATCGTTAAGCAGCTCTCTGCTATAATATGATACTCATCTGAAGACGATTCAAAGTATCTCGTTACCTTATAACATTAACCGGATATGACGTACTCCGAAGGAGAGAGAGGAAGCTCCTGTTGTGTTTAGCCCGGCCCTGTGTATAATGTACATGTATATACCAAGTTATGAAAGGAAAGTGAGACCAGCCACGCTATACAACACTGGTACAAAGTTGCGTTTTCGAAATGTGAATACAAAAATTGTCTTTCTTGGGTGTGTAGCTTTATATGTTGGTTTAAGAAAAGTGAATATTTCCGGTATTGCTGATTGCTGACTGATGGCCCATGGGCTGCGCAATATTTACGGACCACAAGCTGAATCAGACGCTTTCGACTCAATTATTTATAGTTCCGCCTATTGAGAACAAATTTAAAACAGTCCCGACTGGTAAGCAGTTGATTTGCGCTCAAAAATATTGCGAATTATTTCTAGCCCTAGGGAACAAACTACAAAATTAATCAACGTACCTCACAAGTTAAAAAATGTCCGCCTATATATTTATTATCTTTAGAGCCTTTATGGTTTTTCTCAAATGGCTTTATTGTAGAAAACCTACTTGGCTATATTTTGTTCCCCATTGCATGTATATGTATGGTTATTGTAACGCATAAACATGCATATGTCTCAACTTTACTAGCTATTGCAAACACGCCTAAACACGTGCCACCTGTAACCAGCACAGGAATCGCGATAGTTTCTCTCCAAAGGTGGATTTCCATTCAGGGCTTTTTGTCGCGCGATCGACGATTTTCGATCGCTTTCTTTTGAATTGTGGGCTCTCGACTGGATCCGTTCCACCCGAGGGCTTAAAGCTGGATTTCCATTCAGTGCATTTTGTCGCGCGATCGACTTTTCTCGATCGCTTTCTTTTGAAATGTGTGTATTCAACCAAAGCTAATGAAATGCGTTCCGCTTGACAACTCACAATTCAAAAGAAAGCGATCGAGAAAAGTCGATCGCGCGACAAAATGCACTGAATGGAAATCCAGCTTAAGGTGGATTTCCATTCAGTGCATTTTATCGCGCGATCGACTTTTTGCGATCGCTTTCTTTTGAATTGTGGGTTGTTAAGCGGAACGCATTTCATTAGCTTTGGTTGAATACACACATTTCAAAAGAAAGCGATCGAGAAATGTCGATCGCGCGACAAAATGCACTGAATGGAAATCCAGCTTAATGAAGCTGAATTTCCATTCAGTGCATTTTGTCGCGCGATCGACTTTTCTCGATCGCTTTCTTTTGAAATGTGTGTATTCAACCAAAGCTAATGAAATGCGTTCCGCTTGACAACCCACAATTCAAAAGAAAGCGATCGCAAAAAGTCGATCGCGCGATAAAATGCACTGAATGGAAATCCACCTTTAGACAAAGAAAGCGATTGCAAAAAGTCGCTCGCTCGACAAAAAAAGTTGAATGGAAATCCGCCTTTACGAAGGGCCTTCTCTCGAAACCTTAGACTCAGACCTTACTCAGACCTTACCATATTTCGATTGTTGTTTCAACACACTGCCCACGCAGCACGCTACTTTTACTTAACAGGGGCTGTCTAACCACGTCTAACCAGCTGCAACGAAACTTGGCACCCTATATCTTTTTTGATGACTCTGCTATGTTATTTCCTTATGCAATTCAACCTTTGAAATGCTAATCAGAAATAAGTTTACTCATTTCTAAATTTAAATATCACCTCATTGAAAAACTAGCACATGGTTTCTGTTTTATTTGTTGATGTTATAAATTTTTGTCTTTCTTGTTTTTCTCTCGCTTTCAATTCACGTTGTTTTCGGCTTATAACTGATTACTTTCTGTAAAAAATACATGTCCCAATATCAGTCAGTTTGTAATATATCCTTAATTTTAATAACCAGCCAGTGCCAGTAGTAGGGCCTAGTTTTCAATTGAAAATTGGTTGTTAAAAAACACAGTACGAGAGTCGCGAGGCTACGTAATCTTATACTTTGTCGTATATATTGATAACAAAATAGTTTTGTTTGCCAACTCCATATAGTATAATACAGTGCAAATGATTAGAACAGTAACTCAAGATTGAATCTATCTCTTGCTGATATGAACATGCCCATGTATATCAGTCATATCATGCAGTAGTAGATAGATTCAATGCTGAATACTGCATCATAACCGTATAAACTTTTCCCAGTTTTCGATCATGTTTTCAGGTATTATTAAATTCAGTCACACTTATTTTTAAACACACGCACACTGTTTCACTGATCTCGAAGACGAGTGCATGCTGCATTCTGTCGGGCATGACGTGATTTAATTTTGAGGTCCTCTTGGCAGTTAGGCGGCACTTATATAATTATATTGTCTCCGAACAAATGTTCACTAGTGAACACTCCTTTGGCCATGCTACTGAATTATCACGAGTGCGTCACCAAACGTGCATGTGATATTAAAAATTCATTTTCTGCATGAATTGATGAGAAAATGTCAAGGAGAATTAAGTAGCTGATTAAACAGGTACGGCATTAGCGTTAAAAAAGGCACAACGTTTCGATGCCATCTAGACTTCATTCTCGAGTGAACTGACTATAAGTAATGAATAATACAATGACAATGTTAAATACGAGACGTTACGACTTATGAAACGAATAATACATATATTTAATATATAGAGAATAATACATGGATGTGCGGAAATATGAAATTTATTTCGAGTGTTGACCAGGAATATCTCACGAGTGAGCGAATCGAAGCGAACGAGTAAGATATCTTGGTCAACACAAGAAAAAAATTTCATATTTCCGCACATCCATATGTATCGTTCTGTTTATTATATAAAAAATTGTCCTATTGCCTTACAAAAATTGCATTAAACTATAATGCTGATTCAGCGATAATTGTCACATGTGAGATTATCATGAATAATCACACATGTGAGATTATCATTTTTATTAGTGGCGGAAAAATCAATAAGTAATGTTTACAACACGAGCGGCCGTGTTGTATTGAATTATACAATCACGAGCCGAAGGCGAGTGATTGTATATTCAATACAACAAGGACGCGAGTGTTGTAAACAACTTGTGAAATGAATAAATAGTAAAAATCCCTTTGGGATAATCATATGGAGATGCTAATTAGTTACAAGCACTAGTGGTTTGTATGGGGTTTACAGGGGTATACATGTGACGTAATATCTGAAATTGGATTGGCTGCAAAACTCATGAATTATTAATGAATTTCACAAGACACTCTATTTTATATAATCAGAATAAATAGTATAAAACAATGAAAAATTCATAAATTAAAATTTCAAAATGCTAAAATTTAAAGTGAGATAAAAAGTTTGGATTTAATCGAGTCCGATTTTGTATTGAATGATAATGAATAACATTTTAAAAATTAATGCGGCGTAAAAGGTTTGGCGGCGTAGTCTCATATTAGTTTCCGTTCAAGCGGTATAACTATATATATAAAATAACTATATATAGACATATAGTTGATCAGAAAACTGGGCGTATTCTTGGTTTGCACTTGGAGGAACTTTAACAAAATAATTCATTAGCAGCTATTGTGATGTGGAGTATGTTTTCCTCCAACATGGCCGCCGTTTCTTTGTCACTCTTCTAAATCTCAAGGGATTGATTGCAAACCACCAATATATACTGAGCAATTCAACAAGGAAGATGCCTGCCTTGAACTTCCGCATTTTATCATTTTAGCTCCGGCTGCCTGATATATTTATTATACTCCTGTTACCAGACATCATATTTTTTGCACGGAAATGGAAATTATTATACACATCAAATGCATTCGAGTTAAAAAGTAAAAGTTAAGCTATTGGTGGCCGTGAGCTGCCAAGATTTTAGATGACGAAATACAGCCATACGTCTGATAATATACCTAGAAAAATATTTCTCAGTCCGATTGACCTCAGTGTAACCCCATGATTGATTGACCATTTGACCCGTGCAGAAATGTGTTACCACAGTGCAAAGGTATTATAAAAACAGCGAAGAGCCAATCATGAAGACGAAACAGTTTAGAATCGTATTGGTGGTGTGCATCTTGCGTCATTGTCGCCATGTTGGATGAATTTGACAAACGTTTTTCATCATCTGCAATGGCGAAAATATCTTTCTCCTTCAAGGGATTGGTTGTACACCACCTATATACCTCATACACATGTATGCACGCAACTGACTCTGATTATAAATTATAACAACTCACAACGGTCTAAAAAATGAACAGTTTAACATTTTGAGTCATTTAATAGCGTCATATATCCTGTTAGAATACTTGAATTATGTACACAGTGCAATTTATTCATATTAATCAGTTCACATCGAGAGTAGTCGACCTAGCCGAATATTTGCATCAGTTATGATTAATCATTTGCAACTCACTTTTCACAATCTTTGGAAGTTCGTTCCGAAGTTCGCAAGTTCGTTGAGAAGTTCAAAGTTCGTTTTGAGCTATACGCATTTGATTGACTGCTAGGAATCAAGCAACCAATCAAATAGTGCAGAGTTCAAAATGAACTACGAACTTCCGAAGATTTGAGTGAAACGCGAGTTGCAAATGACTGTAAAGCAACTTCCTCTTAAAATATATAATTCAATGCCATTTGGCATCATTCTCAAGTGAACTAAGTAATGACTGAATATATAAGTTTACATACGAGATGTTATAAAATTCATTTAAAAATGTTAAAATGCTATTTAAATCATTGACACGCTCTTTGTGAACGCGCACCAGTGTTAAGATACTACATCATCGCTGCGGATCTTTCAGTTTACATATATAGTTGCATGCTGGCCACATCGGCCGATTGAACACCACAACCAAACCAGATTTCTTTCCTGGCCTGGGTATGCATGTATAGAAAAAAACCCGGCCTGCTCGAAAAACGATATCAGCCATATATATCGAGCCAAATAGCGTCCGTGCTTCAATGGGCTATTTAAAGAAAAATACGAAAATACCAGAAGCATGTCTCTCATTTTTTGGACTTGCATATAGCAAGTGCCCTACAAAGTCGAGAGTTAGTTCCAAAACAAAAAATTGAATCTCAACCGATTGGTTGTTCTGCCACTTTAAAGATAAATGAATTCGGCCGATGTCAGGCTAGGAAACAGCTTGGAGATTTGGGCACGAAAATTGGCCAGCAACTATATATAGACCAGTCTATATATATAGTTCGCCACGGGCTCATGTAAGTAGCTTCTCTCTCTATATAGTAATGTTTAAGGTGGTTCCATACAGTTTCTTTAAAAATGGAAAATACAAGTTTGAGAGTCCAAAACACGCGAGCGAATTGTTGAACAATTCGGAAAAGAATAAAACCAAAAGTTATGCATAGTTAAACATTCTGACAATCAAATACTGTTGCCAAATAAATAGCAACAGTTGTTGCTATGGCAACAATGACGTTTCAAAATGCCTGCCCACTACCCTTCAAACTAATTTAATTCGAAAAACAACTTTGGTGAGCCCCCATTTTTTTTTATTAAAACTTTTCTTGAGGTATGAGTAATCAGTAGGCCGATTTTAAAAAAATTCTGTACACCCAAATTTTTTAAAAATTAACAAGCACGATTTTTCCGGGGGAAAAATTATTCGTTCTACAGAACTTTATTAAAATCGGCTTATTGATTATTCATACTTCAAGAAAAGTTTTAGTGAAAAAAAATGGGGGGTCACCAAAGTTTTTTTCTAATTAAATTAGTTTGAAGGGTAGTGGGCAGGCATTTTGAAACGTCATTGTTGCCATAGCAACAACTGTTGCTATTTATTTGGTAACAGTACTTGATTGTCAGAATGTTTAACTATGCATAACTTTTGGTTTTATTCTTTTCCGAATTGTTTATGCTCGCGTGTTTTGGACTCTCAAACTTGTATTTTCCATTTTTAAAGAAACTGTATGGAACCACCTTAAACATTACTACATAGAGAGAGAAGCTATTTACATGAGCCCGTGGCGAACTATATATATAGACTGGTCTATATATTGTTTCTGGCCAATTTTCGTGCCCAAATCTCCAAGCTGTTTCCTAACCTGACATCGGCCGAATTTTTATCTTTAAAGTGGCAGAACAACCAATCGGTTGAGATTCAATATTTTTTTTGGAACTAACTCTCGACTTTGTAGGGCACTTGCTATATGCAAGTCCAAAAAATGAGAAACATGCTTCTGGTATTTTCGTATTTTTCTTTAAATAGCTCATTGAAGCACGAACGCTGTTTGGCTCGATATATATGGCTGATATCGTTTTCCAAGCAGGCCTTGTTTTTTTCTATACATGCATACCCAGGCCAAGAAATAAATCTGGTTTGGTTGTGGTGTTCAATCGGCCGATGTGGCCAGCATGCAACTATATATGTAAACTGAAAGATCCGCAGCGAATGACGTACTATCTTAACACTGCTGCGCGTTCACAAAGAGCGTGTCAATGATTTAAATAGCATTTTAACATTTTTAAATGAATTTTATAACATCTCGTATGTAAACTTATATATTCAGTCATTACTTATAGTTCACTTGAGAATGATGCCAAATGGCATTGAATTATATATTTTAAGAGGAAGTTGCTTTACAGTCATTTGCAACTCGCGTTTCACTCAAATCTTTGGAAGTTCGTAGTTCATTTTGAACTCTGCACTATTTGATTGGTTGATTGATTCCTAGCAGACAATCAAATGCGTATAGCTCAAAACGAACTTTGAACTTCTCAACGAACTTGCGAACTTCGGAACGAACTTCCAAAGATTTGGGTGAAAAGTGAGTTGCAAATGACTGTAATATCAACTGATTAATCATAACTGATGCAAATATTCGGCTAGGTCGACTACTCTCGATGTGAACTGATTAATATGAATAAATTGCACTGTGTACATAATTCAAGTATTCTAACAGGATATATGACGCTATTAAATGACTCAAAATTTTAAACTGTTCATTCTTTTGACCGTTGTGAGTTGTTATAATTTATAATCAGAGTCAGTTGCGTGCATACATGTGCATGAGGTATATAGGTGGTGTACAACCAATCCCTTGAAGGAGAAAGATATTTTCGCCATTGCAGATGATGAAAAACGTTTGTCAAATTCATCCAACATGGCGACAATGACGTAAGATGCACACCGTACCAATACGATTCTAAACTGTTTAGTCTTCATGATTGGCTCTTCGCTGTTTTTATAATACCTTTGCACTGTGGTAACACATTTCTGCACGGGTCAAATGGTCAATCAATCATGGGGTCGCACTGAGGTCAATCGGACTGAGAAATATTTTTCTAGGTATATTATCAGACGTATGTCCGTATTTCGTCATCTAAAATCTTGGCAGCTCACGGCCACCAATAGCTTAACTTTTACTTTTTAACTCGAATGCATTTGATGTGTATGATAATTTCCATTTCCGTGCAAAAAATATGATGTCTGGTAACAGGAGTATAATAAATATATCAGGCAGCCGGAGCTAAAATGATAAAATGCGGAAGTTCAAGGCAGGCATCTTCCTTGTTGAATTGCTCAGTATATATTGGTGGTTTGCAATCAATCCCTTGAGATTTAGAAGAGTGACAAAGAAACGGCGGCCATGTTGGAGGAAAACATACTCCACATCACAATAGCTGCTAATGAATTATTTTGTTAAAGTTCCTCCAAGTGCAAACCAAGAATACGCCCAGTTTTCTGATCAACTATACCGCTTGAACGGAAACTAATATGAGACTACGCCTCCAAACCTTGTTTTCTTTGTTTTTCACTTTTTTCTCAGTAACACTTATAGCTTTTCGACTGACAAGTAAAGCTTGGGCGTGAATCGGAAATTAAATATTAAAACATGCTCGAAAATATATGTCAACAGGAACCTTCTTTGTTTTTGAATTTTCAATTGTGAGCCAACCTAGCCCTAGCTTTTAGAGGAAACTTAAGCCACTCGATCCAATAGACAATATACCTTTAATTATATTACTACATTACTGAAATATTATTTATTTTTATTTTACCAGGAACTAAAACATTCGTATATTAATCATTGTTTTAATTGCTGGTGTACGTATTTCTCGTATATCATGCGCGATATTCAGTGGTATATCGCCAAGTTAAAATTCACATTTCAGTTCTATATTTGAAATCACAATATACTATTGAAGCTATGTCATTGTATTTTTTTATTTGCATTTTCTAGAATTTTAGATCAGTGGTGATATTACACCATGGCGACTGGCGAGAAGATATGGAATTTAAACGTACGAAAACATGCATATATATATTTATATTCTTTGAGCTAGCGTTCTACTTATTATATTGAGTTATGGTGTAATATCCTCTTTAATCTTTATATTTGATGATAATTTTGACAACTTTTTCAAAAAGTCTTTTTGTCCCCTCTCTCTCAGTGGGAGCCCCGTTTTTATGATCACGTCGACACGATCGGTCGGGAACGTACGAAAGAATATTGACGGCAGAATGCATGTCGCTACGTTTATACAAACCCGATTTGAAGTTCACGACGTTTTAGGGAGGATTACCAGGATCTTCTGAGTTCTGGTGTACTACACCCAGTACTTAGTTAGATGTATACCGAGCTGTGTCGCTGTTTAAAGTATAACGCTGTTTACTTTAAGAATAAAGTATATTATCTTAATCATCTCACCAAAGCGTAATACATTCTAAGACCCCGTTTACACGGTATCGGACGAATTCGGAACCGGTCTCGAATTCGTCCTATTTCGCCGTGTAAAGGCTGTAAATAGGCGGAACCGTACTAATTCGAGAACGGTTCCGAATTTGTCTTCGTGTAAACAGGCGGTTACCATGTACTAATGGCCACTAATCTTCAGTGCTTTCTACTGGTCAGTACTGTTTTAATAAAGTTATAATTCTTACAACAGCAGCACAAGTTCTTATCTGAGTCTTTCCAAAAACAAAAAGAGAAATAAAGTTTGGGCTGAGGTTCCATATAAGCTATATATATATATAGTGTCACGACATTTTAAGATAACTTAATCCCTTATTTTAGCCCTAATCCAGTAATCCCATATATATATATATATAACCTCAACACAACCCAACCCTAATCCAAACTTTTTCAATAATGCTTTCTGTTAAAAATAGAACTCGATTATAAATTCGTGTGCTACTCGCGTTAATTTGAGAACTTATATGGAACTTGCCCCAAAATTTGCGATCTCTAAAACAAATGCCAGATTAGGAATTGAAAATCTGGATACTAAAACGGAGCGAGAAAAGGGCGGATCATGTGTTCACGCTGACGACATCCGGCCAAGGGTTCGGTGTTCGTATTGCACAGAGGGTATAACCTGACTTTCCACATACAATTCCTATCTGATATACCATGTGAACGCAACGGCGTTTAGGCGCTCCAGATGAATCAGGGCGCTTATATATAAGATGAATAGGCTATATATAAGGTCTCCTGGGGGCCGTCAGCCGTCTCAAAACCAGTGCCCGAAACAAACTTGCCTCGCAAATATTCGTCTCAAAACAATATATCAAAAGGCAAACTTGCAGCAAGTCTATAACCGCCACTGTGATCACCAAAACTTTGACTTACAATCTTCATTGATTGCGGTGCCCTGAAAGTTGGCTTGCGGGCGCAGCTAACTTTCAAACGCTTTATATTCTGTGTGTGAGTTCGTTCGTTCGTTAGGAATCAATAGTATATTCTTGACGCGACATTTTTAACGCGATATTTTGAACGCCACAGGGCACCGCTTTCTAGCACTGTGTCTGGTTACTCCATTTCTAGTCTCTTCAGTATAAACTCTGTAAGATATATAATGACCGGTCGGTACAGTCCCTAACTTTTTGGAAAGTAATGAATGTTTGCTGTTGATAAGATTTTTAAATTGGGCAAACCGCAACCAACCGATTATTTAACACTTGTCACTTTTCACCAAAATGTTCACAAGTTCGTTACGAAGTTCGTTGGGAAGTTCAAAGTTCGTTTTGAACTACACAATTGATCATTGTCGGCTACTAGGAACCAAGAAAGCAAGAAGTCAATCAAATGCATAGTTTAAAACGAGCTTTGAACTTCCCAACGAACTTGCGAACTTCGGAACGAACTTCCGAACATTTCGGTGAAAAGTGAGTAGCAAATGACTGCAAAATAATTACTCTAACGGGATAAAGCGCGAACGCAACGCGAAAACTCATTGTCAGAGTTATGATATTAAACGACTAGTTAGTTCTTTATCCTGTGACTCTGGGAACAAATGTGATGTGTGGCACAGTGGTTAGTGCACGCGCCTTTCACCTCTGCGACCGGGTTCGATTCCTGCACGGGGCAGTTATCTGATTAAAAAAATATCACCTTGGCCGCATGTAAGAAGAGTGCTTCAGTTTGACTCTACCAAACACCACAGGTTTCGTCCGGGTACTCCGGTTTCCTCCTGTAGTAACACTGGACCAATGAGAGTGGGCCCTTACTGGACCTCTGAGGAGTTTAGGTTTTTTACATAAAAATCATATTTTGGATTGTTTCTGGGGGTCCAGTTTCCCTTGCTGCCTCCCCCCCCCCCCCCCCCCCCCCCCCGCCCCCTCCCCCGCTATCTACGGCCCTAGGCGGGGTTGAGTTGACTTGCCCTCTCAAAATATTTGAAAAGGAGAATTCGGGCACTTTTTGCTGGGGATTTCGGGCAATTTCGATATGTTATGCTGTGAAATGTTCAAGAAAAATTCATACGTTAAACTAAGACTGAAAAATGCGACTTATAAAATCAATATTTAACCCTAAATTTTTCGGGCAAAAATCTCTGCCCCCAAAGAGAATTGGGCTGCTACGCCTATGGTTGAGTGGATTATGGCGAGGCAATGATAAGAAATTAAAAGCAGTTCTATAGTGCCTATAATTGATCATTAAGCCTCGTTCACACTCAGATAAGGACAAAACAAAAGGCAAAACAAAAGAATAAATTCAAGCCTGCAACATATATAAGGACAGTCATAACATCAGTCATACGATCGTAAGCCAAGAGCAGAACAAAAGACGAAATAAAGAAAAATCTCGTTTTGTCTTCGCAAGTCCCAGAAGAGAAGTTATGCTTCGTTTTTGTGCTTATATATGCTTATGTCACTAGTGCGAACCAGGCTTATAAAACTGCAATGCATGCATGAATGCAGGTCTCGTAGCAAATTTGCCAACTGGAACAATAGTCCAATCGTCGTGTCGATTCGATGATCCAGTTTCCAAGGGCGTGTGGCCGTGGGATTGGAACGCTGACTTGCCCTCAGCTGCGCCTCGTTAACTATCTGGTGATAGACAACTCGGGTTTGTTGTCAAAATGTATATAATTTTAAGTGCAACTCTATCCGAGTAAAAAGGAATGGATGGCAGCTCAGTGAACGTTTTACCATAAATTGATTCTTTGCCAACTCATATTAAAAGTATTGATTACTATAGATATGTCAAAATAAATTTAGAAGGTACATGACAGCTTTCTTTCTCAAAGTATCCTTCTAGATTCTGGTGACGTAAACACCGCCATCTTTGCTATACTACTGAAATTTACGACGACCAATGCAGCAAGCCCACATGCAGTGTTTACTCATAAAAGTGTAATCGAAAGGACTAGGACATATTCAAGTCAAATATTTTGAAACAAAGGAGTACATTGTGATGATATAATATTAGGTTGGTATAAAACTAGGAATGTGAAGCTCTTGACTCCCCACAGGGCCATTAGATAAGGTTTGAGTATACTGCCGAAAATATCGAACGTATAGTTTCTAATTAACGGCCTTCGAGCGAATGCCCTTCGTCACACATTAGTAGCTGACTCACATCTCACATCTGCCCCCCCCCCCCCCCCCTCCCCCCGAGGCTAGAAAAATTGGAGAAAATTATCCAAAAAATGCAGCTGGCATGCAGCTGGGTACAACAACCTAGACAACCTATGGTACTCAACCTAGATTTCTGGAACTATGGTTCTATTTCTCAGATATTTTCAAACAATGATTTCAAAGTTTAGAATTAATTTACAAGATAGTTTCTTACGCCAAAAATCGACGGTGCCCCAGAAAGCGCGGTGCCCCTGGCACTTGTCCAAAGTGCCCTCCCCTTGATCCGCCACTGCCCTTCGTCATTTCACGTTTCTCTCTGACGCGGAAGGGCCTTCGCTCGAAACGTTAGAAGCTATGTTCAGTAATTTCGGCAGTACTCAAACCTTACTATATTTCGATTTGTATTTCAACACTGCCTACGCAGCTGCACACTACTTTTACTTCATTGACCTTTTAACTTTTTTTTTCTTTCTCATTTTTTTGATAACCAGAAAACGTTCAGTGTTAAACCCCGATCGCTGACATCGGTCCTGAACGACTCGCAAGTCATCGCAAAGTCATCGCAAAAAAGAGCTTGCGATGGGATTTCAACAAGCTCAAAGTAATATAGATAAGTTTTGTGGAAACACGACGTAAAATATTTATTTGTTTTCGCTATGAAAACTTTCAAAGAATTAAGCTCAAATTAGTTGCAAGCCATCCCAACTACCGCAAGTTATCGCAGTTGGCGGTCAAACGAGACACAACTTAAAACTTGCGGTGATTAAATTGCTTTCTCCTTTCATCTGGGCCTTAGGTTACAATGCAAATAGAGAATAAATTAAGAACTTCTGTGTTGTACGTAGTATCAATAATTGAACGCTGACCACCATCAATTTATTTGCACGAAACATTTATACCTATAGAGACTGGCGTTTTGATTTTAATTAAACGGTGTTCCTGTCCAGTTTGAAGCCCCGTTACGGTTTGAAGTGTACTTTAAAGGTTAAACTATTTTTAACCATGTTTTTAAAAAAACTGTTGTTTTGGTTTAATTAAATTACATCCTCGTCCAGTCTGAGGCCCCGTTTGAAGTGTACTTTAAAATTTAAATTATTTTTAACCATGTTTAAAAAAACCTGACGTCTTGGTTCATTTGACACATATAAAAACAGTTCTCACTGGCGGTTCACTTTGTCAATCACTTCTTGTCTCAGTTCGTATATATAGCTACATTTATTTATGGCGTTCCACAAGTACATTAGAGCAAAAAATGGTAGCCATGCCAAGATGTTCAAACGTCTGAATTATAGTTGACCTGTACTCGCAATCTGTTCTCGCACTATGTTTTTGACAATTAAAAGAAGCAGTTTTCTGCTGAGAGAAATTCCAAAATTACCATCTTTAATCACAGAATGCTGATGGAACTGTTTCTAGATTCTCATGGTGAACTGACGAAAAGCTAAACACTTTATTAGTCTTACCGCAGCTTAATTCGCCATACAGTATAAACAATCTAGCTTCGTCGTACAGTACTGCTACAACTTGTCAACAGCTATACTATAGGAAAACAATTTGGAGACTTCACGCAATTCAAGCCGAAAGGTGGACAGTGACAAACTTAGCTGCTGATAACAGCTGACGGCGCCAGTTTTCAAATCGGAATTTCATCATCATTTTAGCAGAACATAAACTTCTGTGCAATATATACTGTCTCACGATCAGCTTTTAGTATTCGCCGTGCTCATGAGCACGATCAGTTAGTTAATCGCGCTTAACTCGGCCGTGTAAATGCAACGGGATTGAAAAACGCTTGCTATTCATACTGCAGTTTAATCCACCTCCTTGAGGTGGTCTGTTTACACGGACATTTTAAGCCCGCTGGCTCAGATCCCGCTTAAATTTTGGCCGCGTAAACAGGGCTTTAATTCAGGCATTATCACGCTTCAAAAGTGATAAAGTCAGTCAGGATTATCGTAGATCACGCATATATCACGGCTGCCATAATCACGTCGGATTGAGTCCCTAGCTATACTGCAAGTTTGTAGAGGGACTGAAAGCGACGCGTAGTAATATTCGCTTCGCCTCAGAGTTAGCGTTACGTTCCAGTCTAAAATTGAGTTCACTGCAATATTAATATATATATATATATATATATATATATATATATATATATATATATATATATATATATATATATATATATATATATATGGATATATAAAATTTAAGCGGGATCTGAGCCACATCTGACTTTAAGCGGGCTTAAAATGTCGTGTAAACAGATCGGCGTAAATTAATCGCGATTTAGTTTGCACGAATTGCACCACCTCAAGGAGTTGGATTAAACTGAGCACGATCAGTTAATCCCGCTTAACTTGGCCGTGTAAACGCAACGGGATTGAAAAACGCGTGTGTATATATATATATATATATATATATATATATATAGCATGTTCTAAGGATTTTGGGTGAAGGAAAATTCGAGTGTAGAATATATACATTTCGCAACTGGTCCCGGTTTGTATGGGTAATCGCATGGGGCCGAGGAAAATTAAGGTTTAATTTCACGAGTGTTTTCAAAATTCTACAAAATTGCCCGAGTCGCGAAGCGACGAGGGTAATTTGTAAGATTTTGAAAACACGAGTGAAATTAAACCTTAATTTTACGAGAACTCATGCGATTATGTGTTAATAATATAGCGGGCAAAATTATTCAAGAGCTATGTTATGTCCAGAAAATGTCGAAGTGCAATGTTCCTTATCACGGTCGACGCTCGGCAACATTCCAAATTTCCCTCGCTCTATCGCTGTGCATGTAGCTTTCTTTTTGTAGACACAGGCAAAAGTTCGTAAATTTTCTACTGTATTCATTTTCACTCATAGTTTACACTCCTTCAATAGTTCAAAGTAGTTCAAAGTAAACAAAAAAGCATTTTCAGACCGAAAAACCTTGCAGATTTGTTGAAAACATTGTCAGTCCTCTGAGGTTCACTGTTACTAAGTAACCAAGCGACCAATCACATGCAAGTACTGCTGATCAAGGAACCAATCAAGTGCAAGTAATTTTGCCCTGAATTACAAAAAAATGCCCTCTTCATTAGCCAATCATATTCGAGAAATTTTGCCCTCGATATTATTAGGTCTCAAAATGTATATATTCTACACTCGAATTTTCCTTCACCCAAAATCCTTAGAACATGCTATGCAATCGAGTGAAATGCCCAATATTACTTATAATATACCCAATTCTCTCCTTGCATTACCACCTTATTATATATACAGAACTCACGATCAAGCTCTCGGCAACGGCCTCCGTGGCTCAGTGGTCAGAGCATTGCACTAGAATCGCAAGGTTGTGGGTTCAATTCCTGCCGGAAGGCCCGTGTAGTTGCATTTTTCGCAACTGGTCCCGCTTTGGTCTCAAAATGTATATATTCTACACTCGAATTTTCCTTCACCCAAAATCCTTAGAACATGCTATGTAATCGAGTGAAATGCCCAATATATATATATATATATATATATATATATATATATATATATATATATATATATATATATATATATATATTGGGCATTTCACTCGATTACATAGCATGTTCTAAGGATTTTGGGTGAAGGAAAATTCAAAAATATTAATTCCACGAGCAGTCGAGCTTCCGAATTTTCATGCAACTGCTAATTAGTCTGTTGGTCCACCCGAGAAGAATGAGTTGCTAAAATGACAAAACTGAAGTAAAACATTTAAGTGATTGAGGTAGAAATTACTTACCGGGTAAGCCTATTTGTTTTCATTAAACAAAATAATTGAAAAATACTTATTTCAAATTAAAATCAACTCCTGGGCTAAAACATGTTCTTTGCAGATCAGATCAATTTGTGCTACTAAACCCAAATTTGATTTATCTTGATTAAAAACGCTCCTAAAAGTATGAAGTATACAGTATCAGTGAAAGTTAACTGATTTTGTTCTTCAGTTATAGACGTTTTTTTATAGTTGTAATATGCGAATAAGTTATGTGACGGCGTCAAGTAAGGCAGCAAGCAGTCAGATGGAAAGTGAATGTCGTGTATATCATTAAAATTATTAAAATATATCTCAAAACTTGCAGATATATACAGACTAGCAACTATATTATTACAAAGTCGTCATAGTAACGGATTAGTCAAACTTTAAGCTAAATAAGTGAAAACTAATCGGTTGCCATGACAATTAGGTTACTTAAACTATATTTTTCAGTTTGGTGGTCTGAGACAAAAACCTCAATATTATAGGACATACATAATTTTGCAGCAACTGACTCATCAATCACCATTCACAAATTATAGGTTACTCGTTAGGCTAAAGTAACTGTTACAGCCTCATTCCTGTCAGCCAAAAGCACCCATGCATTATACAGTGATAAGTCAACCCAGTAAACACAAAATCGAAAAATTGTTGAAATGTGTTGTATTTTAACTATTTTTTATGACATTTCATGACCTTCAGTGTTCTTAAAAATCACCCCTCAGAATGCAGGAAATGGCATTTCCAAGACTCTAAATTTCAAAAATTTCCGCGGGGCTTACCCCCGGGCCCTGTTCAGCACTTCAGCCCCCCTAGACAAAAACAAAACTCTACAGAGCGGAGAAGTGCAGTTGTCCATATCACTATTAAGTCGGAGAATATTAACGCTTTTACAGCACTGTCCACTTGACGAGTAAAATCGTCTGATTGCAACACTTTCCAATAAACGCGGATAAGTAACAAATATGTATTTCAGGATATATGCCAATTAACGTGCACAGAAAATTCAAGCTAGTGAACCTTCTTTAGTAACCCACACTAGTAACTCACACAGGTAATATCTTTCCTAATCTTATTTACATGTCTAACATCTTTTGCGCCTCTTGGCATGGCCTCAGTTACGTTCGCGGGCGTAGGTTGAACTTTGTTAGCCAAAGCAGACATTGTCACAACAAAACCAGACATGTCGCAACGAAACGCATGAGTTTGTTCATTATTATAGTCTAGAGTAATCCGACTATTGGTATTATAATTGTTTGCATTCTATATACCCATGCAATGTTTAAAAAAAAATGATGGAGAACGGATATCGATAATGGTTTCAGGCGTCTCACTACTGAATTATCAATTTACTAATTATTGCTATACTGAAAACGAGGTGAGGTGCTGGCAACGCCGCAACGACTGCGCAATTAAATCGCGTGCACCATTGTAATTAGTACTAGTGCCACGCACGACTATACTAATTTAATAACAACTGCACGAGAACCACCAAAGGAAAAATTATTGATCTTTTACTTCTTTTTCTATACAGGCTCTTGCCATACAAGGTGGACGTCTTGGAATGTTTGTGAATTGGTCTCACCACTACTTTGCTATAATGCCGAATTGCGACCCTCTAAAAAGGCCGTCTGACCATGAAACTAGTTAGTCGTTCATTATACAACTCCATTTCAGTATGGTAGCCCGTGCGTAAGTCGGTTCACTTCTTTCAAGAGAGGATCGACTGAGCGAGTGAGCTGACTTGCAAGCTAGGGTCATGCATGAGTTTTTTGTCAGTCCAGCTTCAAACTTAAAAATCCCCGAACAAAACACACATACTATATATATATATATATATATATATATATATTTGTGAAATTCATTAATAATTCATGAGCGTTGCAGCCAATCCAATTTCAGAAATTACGTCACATGTATACCCCTGTAAACCCCATACAAACTAAAACGAATGATGCTAATTAGTTACAGCCACTAGTGGATTATACTCTTCTGATACAACCACTAGTGCTTCGGCGAGTGATTGTATATTCAATACAATACGGCCGCTCGTGTTGTAAACATTACATATTTATATATATATATATATATATATATATATATATATATATATATATATATATATATATATATATATATATATTTGTGAAATTCATTAATAATTCATGAGCGTTGCAGCCAATCCATTTTCCGCTATCGATATTTACTTCGGGTAAATATATCATTTTACTATACATGGTAATTTGTGATCGGATATCAGTAATAGCCGACAGTAATTTTGGACGGGGTACAATTGGTACAAACTTCAAATGAAAACTGTATACGAGTGTTGTGCATGCAAAGGCGTAGAAGCGAAGCGTCACAATTTTAAGCGAAATATATAGAGAGTATAAGCCGCCCCGTTTACACTATTACAGTCAGTCTTCTGTTGAAAAATCACTACGTTTCTTTGTTCTATTCCGGAGTGGTTTTCCATAGCGTAGTCACTACGCTTTATAGCACTCCGGCTGCAAATCACTACGCTATGGTAAATTTACCGTACCGTCATAGTGTAAACAGACGAACGCTCACCCCCCAAATCCGGACCACCACCATACCGTATAGTGAAAAAGTAATAAATATTATGATGAATTATCACTTATCATTTTGACTTCCGCAGAAACATGTTTTGTCCTTCAAAGAATATACTCTGGCGATTACTAGAAAGAAACGATTTTAATAAATTATATTTTTCAACGTGCTCTTCGTGATTGTCTTTAAAGTGGGTAATTTGTTGGCAAACTTGTAAAGTTGTGCAGTTGTATGTATAAATGTGTGGTTTTGCAACGTTTGTTGTCTTAAATGCAATATTATCATTTCTTCGCTGATAAGCAATTAGGTGTGTACGGAAAGAACAGTGAACATCTAGTTTTTTTAAATTAAAAACAGGAAAATGAATAATCGTTTACGATATCGGTAATAAGCTGTACTGATGAGGTAACGAGACAGTCCGGTATTTGGTCATGCCCAAGTGAAAAATTAACCGCCTATATTTGCCAATATATGACAGAAACATATACGCTAATAACGCTATATGTTTGACGGCGGACACCCGCATTGCCCACATTGGGTCGATAACTTTGTTGAAATTAACGTATCAACAGGAATCAATGCCTGAAGTATTTTAATTGGGCGTATTGGGCGTGCTTAGTCAACTGCAAAATCAAATATTATTACTATCATAAATCAATATCAAATATCAAAACGCCCGGTTTTTAACGTTCAATTTAGCCGTCATATATACTTCAAATTGTTAGGCGCGGGGTGTCATTACAAGAGTTCTTGGCCAAAATAAAAGTTCCTTCATTAAAACTGCGTCAGTGTTAAATTCAATTCAGAGAATGGACTTTGATTTGGAGCTGATTTGCATGTGCCCTTCGCTATTGGCAATCATATGGTTGCAATATTGTTGCCAATTTATGAAAGAAACTTTGGAAAATTCCCAAGGAACTTTGATAAAGTGATAAGGAAATGTTTAAAAAAAAGTATTTACGGTGGCCCATAAGTGCAAAACACAATACACACAACGAAAACACCATACACTGTCAAAACACAATACACACAGCGAAAACACAAACACACTGCCAAAACACAATACACAGCGAAAACACAATACACACAGCGAAAACGCAGTACACACTGTCAAAACACAATACACACAGCGAAAACACAATACACACTGCCAAAACACAATACACACAGCGAAAACACAATACACACAGCGAAAACACAATACACAAAAAATTGAATCAGCGGGTTTCGCCGCCAAATTGTGCAATACGTCGTGTTAGCGCGTCTACAAAGACTTGGGCGATGTCAAATGTCTTTTGGTATCGCCAAAACGGAACAATAATACTTATGATCAGATATATAACACTGGTCTTAACTTCGCTTTTTCAAGGCAGGCAGGAAGGACGGACGGGCGGAGGGACGGACGGAGGGACGGTACGGAAGGACGGACGGACGGAAGGCAGGACGGAAGGAAGGCCGGACGGAAGGCCGGAAGGCCGCCAGAAGGCCGGACGGACTGAGGCGGGGTCGGAGGCAGGAACGGAGGGAGGGCAGGACGGACAGACGGAGGGAGCCATTGACGTTGCCACGGACGGACGGACGGACGGAAGGATGGATGGATGGATGGACTGAGAGAGGGAGGGGCGGAAGGACGGACGGACGGAAGACGGGACGAATGGAAGGAAGGAGGCGGGGACTGAGGGAGGGCAGGACGGATGGAGGGAGGGACGGACGGACGGTAGGAGGGACGGATGGAGGGAGGGACGGAAGGAAGGGACGGAGGGAGGAAGGGATGGAGGGAGGGAGGGAGGGAGGGAGGGAGGGAGGGAGGGAGGGAGGGAGGGAGGGAGGGAGAGAGGGAGGGAGGGAAGGAAGGAAGGAGGGAGGGAGGGAGGGAAGGAAGGAAGGAAGGAAGGAAGGAAGGAAGGAAGGAAGGAAGGAAGGAAGGAAAGAAGGAAGGAAGGAAGGAAGGAAGGAAGGAAGGAAGGAAGGAGGGAAAGAAGGAAGAAAGGAAGGGAGGGAGGGAGGGAGCGAGCGAGGAGCGAGGAGCGAGGGAGGGTGCTCGACGCCGAGAACGTAGAACTTAGATCTTCGTAGCTTTCTTGGGCGGAAACGTTATTACGTACCTTCCTACCCTTATTCCTTCCTCCCTCCCTCCCTCCCTCCCTCCCTCCTTCCCTCCCTCCCTCCCTCCCTCCCTCCCTCCCTCCCTCCCTCCCTCCCTCCCTCCTCCCTCCCTCCCTCCCTCCCTTCCTTCCTCCGTCCCTTCCGTCCGTCCCTCCCTCCGTCCGTCCTTCCTAACGTCCGTCCGCCCCACCATCCGCCCAATCCGTCCGTCTTGCCATCCCGCCTCCGTCCCCGCTTTCCGTCCTTCCGTCCGTCCCGCCTCCCCCTCCGTCCTTCTGTCCGTCGCGCCCTCCCTCCCTCTGTCCGTCCCTCCGTCCGCCCCTCCGCCCAATCCGTCCGTCCGTCCTTCCTTCCCTCCGTCCGTCCTGCCTTCCTTCCGTCCGTCCGTCCTTCCGTCCCGTCCCTCCGCCCCTTCCTCCATCCGTCCTTCCTGACTGCCTTTAAAAGCGAAGTTAAGACCATGATGCATCGCGCAAATCTTTGTAGACGCGCTAACACGACGTATTACACATTTGGCGGGTGAAACCCGCTGACCAATTTTTTGAAGTCTTTATGTACACCGCTGCCAAACGTTTTGCGCATGCGCGACGTCCGAGCTCGTCCTCGGAAAAAGAGCGGGAAAACACTGAAATATTTGGACTGGTCCGAGAGTCCGACACAAAAGTTAAAATTACCAAAAAGATAAGGTAGGTAATTTGTGCATGGCTTCCTTGTCAATATTGTAACATATTCTGAATTTACCTCTTCGTAATTTTCTTTATCCTTTTTTAAAACACAAATGAGTAGTCGAGTCTTACTTAGTCTTCACTGTCTGGTTGTTGTCGCCACGGCTAGTTCCCACTTCTCTTGCAATGTTTACTCAGCGAGTTCACGCATGCGCAAACGTTTGGCAGCGGTGTTGTTGTTGTGTTGTGTTTTGGCAGTGTGTGTTGTGTTTTGGCAGTATGTGTTGTGTGAGTTCACTGTGTGTTTGTGTTTTGGCAGTGTGTATTGTGTTTTCGCTGTGTGTGTTGTGTTTTCGCTGTGTGTGTTGTGTTTTGGCAGTGTGTGTTGTGTTTTGGCAGTGTTTATTGTGTTTTGGCAATGTGTGTTGTGTTTTCGTTAGTATATTGTGTTTTCGCTGTGTGCATTGTGTTTTGCGCTTATGAGCCACCGTAGGGTTAATAGGCCAATGCTACTTTGAATATATATAGCAAAGCGAAAAGATTGTTAGCGTGCAGCGACGTCAGTATTTTATCAGCCATCAACCCTTTCCTGTTCGAATTGGTCCGCTTCAGTCATTTTATTCTGGCTAACGCCAGAGGAATTTTTCCAGCGGCTCTGCACTCGAGTTAATCTTTAGTTTCAATTTAATGGATCTCACATGATAATGGCCACCATTAGTCCATTACGTTATCTTTCACAAAACTAGAAAACGGCACTAAACACTTTTTTTTTTTACATCACTTATGAATTTTTTTCATTGCCAAACTAAACTAGCTAAACTAACTTTAATCTTTATTTATACTGGATAACCCTATCAGCGACTGAATCTTAACTGTTCCCGATAGGATTAGGAAAGGTTACCTTCATTAGTCCATGCAGTGTAACTACAGGAGAAAACGCGAGTAGGAAACTTGTGGCGGTTGGCCGTAAGAATAAACCGGAAGCACGGCTTTTTCACATGCGGCCGAGCAGGAATTGAAATTCAGATCGCAGAGGCCAAAAGGCGAACATGCATTAATTGGGGGGCTATTATAGGGGGTCGGTCTTTCCGCAAACCGCCGCATTTTTTTCTCCTTCACCGTTAACCGCTTCCCGTTTCTTCGTAAAACCGTAACCGCCATTTTTTCGTATAAAACCGTAACGGCCGTTTTTCTATAACGGATATTTTTCTTGTAGGCTCTCGTAAGCTGTTCAAACATTCATAACGTGACCACGGCGACCACAATAATTCTTTCTCTTGAGTCTTGACCTCCAGATCTTTAGGCCCTCTTTAGAAGAACTCCTTCCAGGGGAGGGACGGGAGAAAGTTCCACATTGTAGCGGCTGGAGCCTCTGGAGGGCCGTCCCGGCAAAGTTCGAGAAAGACTCGGATTCTATTCCTAACCGTACGTAATCCACGACTGAAAATGCGTAACAACCGAAAACCGCGCGAAAAAGTAATGATTTTCCGCCACCGCACGATAATTTCTTCACTATAAACCGCCACGAGATATATCCGCGATCCGACCCCCAAAATAGGCTAAAAACCTCATGCCGAATAGCCAGTTCCCCAGAGGAACGGAAACGGGGAAGTCTGCACCTGCACGCAGGCTAACTTTTATATATCTGAATTATGACGGTAAAGTATTTAAATTACCGCTTCGGAACGCTCAACAACGATCCTTTGAGAACATTTAAATTCATAAACAACACACAGGAATATATTTTAATACTCAACCACCTTAAATTTTACCGTCTGACAGTTGCAGTCACGGTTCACAGAAGGTTGCGGGCTCACACATTTTGGCTTGCGGTCGATCGTGGAGGAAGATATTTAAACATGGCGACCAGCAAACAACGATATTTGCTGTATTAATAATGCTGCAAAATGTGATTTACTGGTCACTTCTGCTATGCTATCTAGCTCAAAACGTAATATTAAAGACGATTTGACAATATGGTAAGTATAAGTAAGTTCTATAGACTTGGTATTATATTTTAATTGTATTGTAGTACAGTACAGTACAGTACAGTACAGTACAGTACAGTACAGTACAGTACAGTACAGTACAGTAACCATGAGTAACGGCACATTTTTCTTCAGTTTTTGTGATTTTGTTGGATTATTTTTTTAAATTTTTGAAGAGTCAAAAGAGGAAAGGAGTGTTGGCCCTGCAAGGAAATCGCGATGATGGTCTTGAATTAATTGTGGAACCTAAGACTAGGTATTAAAGTACAGTATTATAACTTACTGTATAAACTGGGTTATAAATATGACTATAGGAACAGGAATTTCCATTACTTCCCACTAGTGTGTTTCAAATTGATCTGTTGAGAATCTGTGGACAAAGACACTGCAGCCATGTTGATTGGTTGCTGGGTACAATATTTTGTACCTACTATGGAGTACAAATCAATTCTCTTTTGCACAGGTTTATTCAAAGATCTGCCAAATAATAGACCACTGCAGGGCTGTAGCCACCAGTACGGTTGGTCCAGTTTCAACCACACCACTTTCTGAGCACCAAAAAATATTTTTCGAGGCTGTGTGTGAATATTATAACTAGAGTTAGTTTAGAGGATAGTATTATAATTATATTTATTAGGGTTAGTATTAATATAGTTAGTTTCTTAGGGTTAGTATAAGAGTAATATTATATATATACAGTATATAAATGCATATAATACAATACAATACAATACAATACAATACAATACAATACAACAACTTTATTTAAAGAGGATAAACACATGACAACTTTCACTGACAAAGCAGTGGCCCTTATATACACTTATTATAAGTTATACAATATATGTAACATGTGTATACAGTAAACATGACATCTAATGGCCGGCTGCTAATTAAAGACATTACTAATGCAAAAAGACATTACTTTTGGTCTGTCTTGTAAAAATGACAACAAAAACCTGTGTTTATATAGTCTGATGCAAACACGAGAGTGAGTTAGGAGAATTCCAAAGTTTATATATACTTTCGAATTCTCCCAAACTCAATCAAGTGTTTGCATCAGGTTATATAAACACAGGGCACACATTTTCTATTTCTTAAGCCTAAGAAATGTGCTGTGACATCACAAACGAAGAATACGTTATGTCGAGAATTTAATTAACTTTTTGTTGGTAAAGTTATACTAGTAAAACAATTAGGCAACAATCCTCGTTTTCAATTATCAACTTGACTATTCGGGTCCACTGTCTAATTGTTAATTAAAAAAGCGTCTCGATCAGCCAATCAGAGCACGCAATTTCACCGCAATTAACTTGTATTTTTATGTATTAAATATAGTCCAGATACCAAGAGGAAAAAGCCTGTTAATGGTAAGATAATGCTTCTAACCAAGACTTGTTAGAAAGAGTTCTGCTCTCACCCTTGGGTAATGAAAAAGTGTTTTCTGTTTTTAACAGAGATCTAGTTGTAGTCTGTTGCAAATGTTGCAATATGATTAGCTGTCCTACGCGCTGATTATCAATAGATATCATGTAGAAAATTGAGTTTCTGGAAATAAATAGAGGATATTACACGGCGGTGCGAAGATATGAATTTTATCTTCGAGTGGGGGAAAACAGTATTTTACGAATGAGCGTAGCGAATGAGTAAAATATTGTTTTTGCCACGAGAAGATAAAATTCATATCTCCAAGCCTCCGTGTAATGTTATTTTTATTATATAGAATAATCTGATTCAATGCAAAAAGAGGTAAAATTCTTAATGACATCATCGATATCTTCACTAGTGAGGATATGGAAAATGCAACACTGTATATTTCCTAGTAAAACACTCGCATCTATATAATAATTATATAACAATTATTCACAGAAGTGGAGGTAAACGGTGCTGGATCAGTATTGTTTACATTATATTCACCGACACTGAAGCGAATAACCGTTTTATCATATACTAAATGAAATAACAAGCTTTAATTATATCATTTCTATTTTATCGGTATTTTCATTGAAGACAGAGCCGCTCGGCTTGGTCTACTTGACTTTTGCTGACAAAACAGTTTATTAGAACTTTTGGATAAGTTAAAGAAGAAACACATCATTATATGGATATTTTTTGTTCTGTTGACTTTCGTCGTTATTCTAGCTATATCCAACTTAACAAAATTTCTTTCTTTCGTAAACAAAGCAAAAAAATTAACGCAATTTTTCCTTTTTTTGCCGGGGTGAATAATGCAGGACGCTCCAAAAATGAGAAAACACTGTTCACCTACCGGGTATATATGATATAATTTTGAAGAGGGTGCACAAGTTACTTTTCATTAAAACAATTAACATTATTTGCCCATTGACACCTCATAAAATCTTGATGTTATAATCTAGTTGTAGGGGGGGGGGGGGAGATGCCGTAGAGAACCGACAAAACTAACAGATTACTAATCATTAGTCTTCTCAAATAAATGTAACTTTTTCCAGCTGACATTGGGAGAACACAGTTTTACCTGGTGTTTAATGAAACAAGCAGTATTGCTTTAAACTTGATAATCTCTAGCGTATCTAAAACCTGACAAATCTGAAAACAGGCAGGCGGACGGGTGGGTGGACAGGCAGGCAGGCGGGCAAGCAGACAGACAGACAGACAGACACACACACACACACACACACACACACACATTTATCTAAACATGGAATTTCATCAGAAATACATTTTGTTTACATACGACAGACAGACAGCGCTTTGACAATAAAATTTATTTTTTTTATTTCTTCAACACAATGTCTTAAATGATTATACTTATTATATTAATATTACTCAAAAACAGTTTCTTAATAAAAGTTATTGTTTACTGTATTTTTCCAGGCTTGACCGGTGTCAAGGAATCAAAGCAGGTGAAGAAGCAAAGGGTTATTCAACCAGTAAAAGTATGCTCGTACTTACAAAATATTAATTTTTAACTTCATACTTCTATATTTATTGTTGCACCCGAATTTTTTATGTCAAGAATTATGATCATCGACAGTATTCTGCGATCTATCTTTTTCTTTATTTTTAGAAGAAAACACAATGGGTTTCGTCATCTTTTGATAGTTTCTCAGATCTGACAATTCCGGAGTTATTATCAGAAAAAAGCAATCAAAAATCTCGGTCATGGAAGAAGGGTACAGTACATTGTATATTCAAGGCGTTCAAAATGTTTTGAAGTACAAAGTGATATAAAAAAGAAAGCGTAATTATCTATGTTAGGAATTTCGATCCCCGATTTGTTTACTGGAATTAGCGCCATTTGTATTTCTTTGTTGTGCTAGCTAGTGTATAGCAGTGAACTCCATACTTCCTGAGTTCCTCCCATTCTCCCCTCATATCTGGAACGCTAACTTCGGGTCAAAAAGTGAAGTCAATCTCTATTACGTCGTCTTCAGTCCCCCTATATACGCGGCCCAATCTAACGAGATTGTACACGGCCAAAACGTGGTTCGCGTCAGGGGACTGGAAGCGACGTAATAGGTACAAAATTTTGAGAGTCTTACTGAAATAATTTTGTATGCTGGAGTTCATCAACTTTTACAAATTCTTAATTATAACTCAATTTCAATTAAGGCCATATCCACACTAATTCGTTTTCGTTTTGTTTACACGGAGACTTTTTGATACGGTTAGGCCTGTAGTCCATGCTTATCCGGCGTCTTCGGTGACCGAAAACAGAACTTTTCAAAAACGTTTCCCAAAGTGGGACATTTGACGCCGCCGTTTTCCTGCACCGGAGCTTTTCGTAAACGCTGACGTCACGACTATTATGTGATTTTGAAAAACGATTTGTAAACAATAGTGTCGACGGAAAACGTTTAGTGGCCTTAAGATACCCCGGGTTCGGTTTACGGGTACGGGTACCGCCATTTTTGTTTACTCGTAATATCTACCCGTTTTCCCGTGGTCATGGTCTACCCGTACCATATATAGATCATGGTCTACCCGTACATACGACTACCGATACGAGTAGATTACCCGTACGGGTAGAATACTCGTACCCGTAAACCGAACCCAGAGTATCTTAAGGTCTCTATTACGAGTAAACAAAAATGGCAGTACCCGTACCCGTAAACCGAACCCGGGGTATCTTAAGGTCTCTATTACGAGTAAACAAAAATGGCGGTACCCGTACCCGTAAACCGAACCCAAGGTATCTTAAGATCTCTATTACGAGTAAACAAAAATGGCGGTACCCGTAAACCGAACCCGGGGTATCTTAAGGTCTCTATTGGTACGTTTTCGGTACGAGGTCTCCGTTTTTAAACGAAAACGGCGTGGACCTGGCTAGATAGACCTTTCTGTGCAAAGTATCAAAAACTAAAGCCTCGTTTCCATATAATCGCTACGATCGCTCAAAAATGAACTCGGCGATCGCAGCGATTATCGTTGGGTTTTATATGGAAACGGTGATTTTGCAATCTGACTATCTCAGCCATCTTCTTGGCGACCAGTATGCATCCCATTGGCCATTAAAACAATGCCCGCAATCAGCCATGATCCCAGCGGACCATTAAACCAATGGCCGCGATCAACCATGATCCCAGCGGACCATTAAACCAATGGCCGCGATCAGCCATGATCCCAGCGGACCATTAAAACAATGGCCGCGATCAGCCATGATCCCAGCGGACCATTAAAACAATGGCCGCGATCAGCCATGATCCCAGCGGACCATTAAAACAATGGCCGCGATCAGACATGATCCCAGCGGACCATTAAAACAATGGCCGCGATCAGACATGATCCCAGCGGACCATTAAAACAATGCCGCGATCAGACATGATCCCAGCGGACCATTAAAACAATGGCCGCGATCAGACATGATCCCAGCGGACCATTAAAACAATGGCCGCGATCAGCCATGATCCCAGCGGACCATTAAAACAATGGCCGCGATCAGACATGGCTACGATCATCGATCATATGGAAATAGCGACACGATTGTAGTTGTCACTACGATCGTTGCAATCACAAGTTAATTTTTGAGCGATCGTGGCGATCTTAGCGATTATATGGAAACCAGGCTTAATGTAGCAAAGATTCTCTTCTCCCCCTCACAATGTTGATATCTGCACAGTCTGTGCGCAGTATAACATACGATCGAATATCATGATAACACTCGGTACATAAATTACTTTCAACATTATATGGGTAGAGGTGGGCGCACATACTGCAGCAAAGCCCATTTATATTGTAATAAAACTAAAGAAAGGAAAACTAAGTTAGGAAGGTTTACTGTTCCAAACTCATTTGGCCATGATTGAAAATACAAATTAAGGAGCATTCTACAGTTTCAATAAACGTGACAATGGGATACAGGAAGTTACCTAACGAAGGGAAATACAAGGGAAGAAAATAAAGGGGAAAGGGAGATTTTTCTTTATATACGATATTAACATTAATATTTGTCTTTCAGAAAAATCTATCAGAGAAGGTAAACCCAAGCCATTGGCGGAAGGTGATGTGTTGTGGTGTGACAAGTATTCTCCGTCTGTGGAGGTGTGTTTAATGTAAATTTCATACATTATTTGATATGAAAGCGAGGTTATAGTCAGGCAAAATAATTTTCAGGGTACTTACATGTATGTCGTGGGAAGACATTTCATATAAATATAAATATTTCAACTCTTTACCCTAAGGCGGCCTTGAGACTGAGTGCCTGTGCCCAGTGTACTAGGACACTAGTCTGAACATCGTACCTGAGCGAAAAACCGGGCACTACCTCGAGAGGTAGTACTCTAGACTGGCACCTAGCCTGGTACCCTGGCCCAATTTCAAAAGAAATAAGAGCCAGGTAACCACTAATTACAATCTCGCGTCATTCAGGGCTAAATCCACTTGTACGTCTGCACATGCCTTGAATGCGCGAAAGTTTCAACCAATAGGAAAGCAGAACTCTTTAGAGGGTACCAGGCTACCGGGCACCGTACTGGGCACAGCCACTAATCTGAACAGGATTTTTTTTGGTGCCCAGCTCTTTTTCCCGAGTCAATAACATGAAAACCGAACCAACATGCAAAACATGCATTCTCAACAGCTGGAATAAACAGTGCAGACACGCAGTGCCAAAAATAGTATGGTGCTAAGACGCACCAAAAGCATCGAAGGTTTGGGAACGTGTCTAAACACCGGTTGCCCGTGCCTGGGCACGGGCACTCAGTCTGAACGCTGCCTTAAGTTGCATACTGTAGTTTCGGGTACGTCATGTGCAACCCGGCAAATGCTGCACTTAAAATGCATTGTTGTCAACAGTGTTGTTCAACCTTCAACAGCTGCATTGTTTAGTCATCAACTTATTTGAGTGTTTTGTGTTCTGGTCTTCATAAGCCATCTTGTAAAGTGTAATAGAAACTTACTGACCGAGCGGGAGGTCTTTACGGCAAAATTATCACGCCCGCGGTCTTTCAGTGCAGACCGAGCGACGAATTAAGCCTGGTTTTCATATGTCGCCGATCGTCGGCGATTTGTGATTTAGATGCATGTTAAGTAAAAGAATAAAAGCACTGATTTTCTGCATTGTTCTTTATTACTTAACATGCTGCTGCATTTCCCGTTTTAACATGCATCTAAATCACAAATCGCCGACGATCGGCGACATATGAAAACCAGGCTTAAGGAGCGAGGTTTGTGCGAAAAGACCAAGGGCAGGATAATTCTGTCGTAAAGACCGACCAAGCGAGGTTAATAAGGTTTTTCTTATATGGCCAGGTATTTTAGTTTTATTTGAATGTCTGGAGTACAAGCAGCGCAGACCGAAGGCGGTAACCGACTTCCAACGAAAACTGTATAGAACAAAAACACTTTCAGTCACCGTCTAAACACTGTCGTATTTAATTTTTGAATTCATTTTCACAATATTTGACCACTATTTTAGTTTATCTTGCTTAATTTTCTGATTTTTATTTTCATTGACCGGTCTTTACCGGTTTGTAAAGACCGCTCAGGAACCAATCAAATTGCAGAAAAGTCATGTTAAGACCGCTCACGTGACACACCATATAATAAACAGTGTTATTCAATTATGAGAACTATATTGTTTCAGATGTCAACAAAAGGTGTTTTTATACATGCATTGAAAGTATTTCGTTATCTTATTTAAGGCTGACCTTGCAGTCCACAAGAAAAAAATTGCAGAAGTTCGTGACTGGCTTCTTGCACATCTTTGCGTTCAGGTACATGTACATAGTTTATACTAAAATCAGGTATGAAATTAAGGAGGTTCGATATCGTTCAAAATAGTTAAAGAAGTTTATATTTTTAGCCGTTTTTAACATTGTATTTTTGAAAGTTTTAGTGTATTTCGAAAGCATGCATTCTGTAAAAGAAAGAATTCTTCAGGAGTTTGTTAATTAGTGGTTTTCATTCTTCAGTGATGTGCATAAATACTACAGTTATATTCTTAAGGGTTTATTCTGCATTCTGCATAGTAAATTCTGCTGTAAAAATTATTTTTCTCAAACATTTAAGTATTTTTTCCTCCAAATTTCAACTTTCTTAAGGCTCGTTTACGCGGGTGATTTTTGCTGCGATTTTTATCGTCATGACGCATGCGATTGGATGGATTGACTTACGTATGTATTGCAGGGACGCAGCCAGGATTTTGAAAGGGGGTGGCGAAATCAAAAAAAAATTTAGGGGGGTCCGGGGGCATGCTTCCCCGGGAAATTTTGAAATCGAGAGTCGCTGAAATGCCATTTCCTGGCTTTTGGAGGAAGATTTTACAGGTTAAAAAACGTCATATAAAATACTCAAAACACGCAAACGTCACATAGATACTAAAAATGCATACACTCAGTAGATGGAATACACTGTTTACAGTTTATATCCTGACACAATTGATATTGCATCAGTTTTTAGTTACATGCCTGTCGTTTTATATCAAAAGGGGGGAGCCGCGGCTCCCCCCTGGCTACGTCCCTGATGTATTGGACCATTGTTGTAAGACGATATGATTCAATACTTTTGTGAGACATCTATTCAATCGCACACGCTATCGGATGAGAAAAATCGCTGTAAAGATCGCTTGTGCATGTAAACGGGTCTTAATAATTTAGTTTATTCACGAACTTACCCTCTTCATAAATTAGACTGGTTTTTTATAAGAATGATTCTTTTATTTTGATATGTAATACGTATTACTGTACGTTCTGCATCTTTTAGACTGGAAGTGGCATCTTGCTGTTGACTGGTCCTCCTGGAGCTGGAAAGACAGCAACGTTGCGTGTTTTGGCAAAAGAAATCGGAGTGGAAATACAAGAATGGATCAATCCATTAAATCCTTCGGTTCAAAATGGTGTTGTATATCCTTTAATTCTTCTATAATATACATCTGCAGCTACTGCATGCATCTATTTGTACTTAACGTAATTTGTACTTTGTAATCTAACGTATACTTATAACAATTAGACAACCAGCTCGAGTGTTGTATGAAACACAAGTTTTCTAATTGTTTTAATATAACAACCAACTATAGTCGGTCAGAACTTAAAATATAGAAATAAGACAAACCTTGATGTTTCCTTCAAAAACTCATTAACAATTCATGAGGAAAATTCAAAAGAAATTAAAGTTTAATCAGTGTCTTTATCTGTGATAAAGATACCTCCTGATTTACATGAACTTTAGCTTTGATTTTCTCGGCTTAGTCAAGGTTATTTTTCAAACTTACTACGCCAATGAACTTACACTCCAGCTACTCGTTTATTAAACAGTACATCATTATTTTGGTTTTCAAAATCGGTGATTTTTGCCAATAGTGCATGGTCTTACAGATAGATTTTTCTATCTAGGGGGGGGGGGGGGGGCATATAATTTCTCAAAACATACACATTTTTGTGGGCCTAATAGATGTAAGTTGTATTGTGATATTAATTTGCAGATTCTGTAGAATCCGACTGGAGAAATTACGAGGACATGGTTCGTCCTGAATCGCAATTAAAAAGATTTCGAGACTTCTTCTTGAGAGCTAACAAATATCCTTGTTTGTCTCTTGGTGGATCTGACGTAAATTGTGGTAAAAAGATCATTCTTATCGAGGTATGAAGAATGTTTTTCATTGGTTTAGTTAACCGAAACAAAAACCCTAAACCTAATCAGTAAGGAGCATGGGATCGAATTGGTAATTAGTTCAAATTTCACGCGGTTTTCTTTGTTGTTCAAGTCTTTATCTCCCATGCAAACTGAATTCAATTGAATTTAATTGCTCATTATAAATGCACGGTCTTTATCTGTATTTAATTTATTATTGAGTCGGTTTTCTTTGTTCTTTCGAGGGCTTTATATCAAAATAAAGCCCTTGAATACTAATTAGATATGAAATGAAGAAAAAAACTAGTCAAATCTTTGTCCAAGGTAGAAAAAAAGACAAAACTTTGTTGGAAAACCTCCTCAATAATAAATTAAGTCAGATAAATCCCTCGAACGTCGGGATTTATGCGATATAAAGCATTTTATACGTTTGAGGGATTTATCTATTACAAAGCCCAGGGAAGTATACAGATAAAGACAAAATCTTGTGAAATTCGAACTAAATTAGTTAATAACCTCGAACCTCTGCATTAAGCCTATAGAACTTATTCAAAAATGGCCGTCGAATTAGAATTCTTTTATGTGCATATAAATTAGCTCTTATGATCTCGTTTTAAAGTAAAAATTCTTTTGAATTTCCCACATGAAAACGAGTTCATAAAAGCTAATTTATGTACTGTATAATAAACGAGCAGGAGTGTTTTATCAGATATAAAGACACGAGGCGAAGCCGAGTGTTTGTATATCTGATAAAACACCAACTGCGAGTTTATTATACGGCTTCAAAAACGAACCACTTGGTAAGTTGATTGGCGGAGTTAGTTTGAAAAATAACCTTGTCTAAGCCGAGAAAATCAAAGCTAAAGTTCAGGAGAAATCTTTATCACATATAAAGATACGATACGGTCATGATTTTCTTTTGTGTTTTCTTCATGAATTATTAATGAGTTTTTGAAATGTATATAAAAGAATTTTAATTCGGCGGCCATTTTGGAATAATTAAGGTCTATATTTCCTCGGTTCTCGGTAATTAACTCTTACTTAACAATGTGATTGGTTACTTATATGCACGTATATTAAATCCACCCCTGTATAGCCAATCAAAAAACTTATTTATATCTGAGATATTAGGTCTTTACCAGAATATATTCCTTATTCTGTGCTCAAACTCGGATATTGTATCGCGCGGCGACAGTGCCTCTTTTACTTACTAACCTATACAGTAAAATGTCGTTGTTTCTTATATATGTAATTAGGATATGCCAAACCTGTTTTACAGAAGTGCTTCTGAGCTACATGATGTGTTAAGGTTGGTAACGGTAACTAAATTTGTGTTGATACAAATTTTTAATTTTTTCTCTAATATTAAAACATTAAATTCTTTTTATCTTTTTTGGTTATTGTACTATGGATTAAGTTTCACATTCTTGCTGATGATATGTTTTTCTTTCATGTTTTTTATAGGTCTTATCAAAGGACAAGTAGAAATCCAGTAGTGTTTATTGTCTCAGACAGTAATAGCAACGACACGAACGCCTACCGTTTATTTCCCAAGGATGTTATTCAGAGCTTGGGGATATCTACGATAAGGTATTATTGGCCAAAATATTTCAAATTAAATTTCTCTCCATTCAACGTTTTTGGGTAAATACTGACTTTGTTTGTTTGTTTGTTTGTTTGTTTGTTTGTTTGTTTGTTTGTTTGTTTGTTTGTTTGTTTGTTTGTTTGTTTGTTTGTTTGTTTGTTTGTTTGTTTGTTTGTTTGTTTGTTTATTTGTTTATTTGTTTATTTGTTTTTTGTTTGTTTGTTTGTTTGTTTGTTTGTTTGTTTGTTTGTTTGTTTGTTTGTTTGTTTGTTTGTTTGTTTGCTTTTATTAGCTTTTGTTTAATTGTTTGTCCATTCGCCCACCCGGTGGCCTCGCTGGATGGATGTATGGATGGATGGATGGATGGTTCGTTCGTTTCGTTCGTTTCGTTCGTTTCGTTCGTTTCGTTCGTTTCGTTCGTTTCGTTCGTTTCGTTCGTTCGTCCGTCGTCGGTATTTTCTTCTAGTGATTCTGTTTCCCTATAACCCACACTTTCAACTATAATTTCCCTGATGTTTCCAGTTGTTTTCTCCAGCCTTGCCGCCTGATCTCGTAGGTTTCAGCTAGACAAGAACATGTCTGCATACCCAAGCTCGTCCCACAGTTCTTTCATGATTTTCATATATCCCTTCTTCCTACCGTTTGCATTACGAGGCGGATTTTCAGATGCATTTAGCTGCTTCGCTTTCCTCTTACATTCAAGTAGATCATTGTTCATTTCTTCTGACCATCTCAGTCTTCCCAGAGTACTTGTTGTTACTTGACTTTGATCGGCTTCTTCTCGGTTCTCCATATTAGTAAAATTTAAAAAAAAATGTTGTAAATTTCGCTTCAAGACGCCTTTTTTGTCTTATGAGACAAAATGCAAGGTACCTAAAGGTACGTTTTCCAATTGCTTTGGCGCTTGTTGCTTGGCTGGCTTTCGGTATCGTAGACTAGAAACTTCGAAATACAGTCGGAGCTTCTTCCCGTGCGTCCTACCTACTTGCCGCCATATTTATTATTATAATTATTATTATTATTATTATCATTATTATTATTATTATTATTATTATTATTATTATTATTATTATTATTATTATTATTATTATTATTATTATTATTATTATTATTATTATATGATTATTATTATATGATTATATATAAGAAGAATGGCGATGTCAAGAATGAGGTGAAGCGATGTCAAGGAAACAGAAGAGAACGAAATGGACGGAAGAAATGAACAGGGATGTTCTAGCTTGCAAAGAAAGAGCACAGGAATTATCATCATCAGAAAACCCAATGCTAACTGTTAACAAGACAACGGGCAGGAAGATGGGCTATATACAGCTCATGAAGCAACTTTGGGAAGAACGAGGTTACGGAGGTTTAGGCCTAACGGGACAAAACCTAAGAGATCAAGCATCGAGGCTTCAAAAAAACCAGATCCATCCTATCAATGGTCGCGATAGTGAATCGAATACAACCCAGGAAGACGAATTTGTCGAAATTGCCGAAATTGTCGAAGACGAAATCATCGAAGTAAGCGGCGGAATCAACGAATCGAGAACGGAGTCAAATTTACATATCATTACTAGTGAGCAAGTCCCAGAGGAATTAAGAAACGAAGAAGAGAGTGCATTATGCAATCTATTGCCAAATTTGCCTGAGTTTAACGTGCTGCCATCCCAAATAAAAGAGAAAATGTGGGGGAAAATAACACACAGAGAATTATGTGGTGAAGTGGGCCAGATATACGATGAGATCGTTCATTTCCGAAGAAATATTTTTAAAATTCCATCCGGTAGAGCTGGCAAAGATTTCATAACTGAATTAACATTCTGGCTCAAGCAATTCGACTACAATACTGATTTGAACTCGATTGCATTGAAAGTATTTATGATACTCCCTTCGTTGATTCTACAGAAACCGTCTGCTAAGTCTAAGAGCAAAGAGCATGGTTCAGCAATTGATCGTAGATTACTCCAATGGAGACAAGGCGATATATCACTGCTAATGAAAGAAGTAAGATTTATCCAAAAGAAATTTATATCTTCGAGGAAGACTAGATCCGTGGAGGATATGTCCAAATCTTTTGCTAAATTGGTCATGCAAGGAAAAATCACGGCTGCAATAAAGATGTTAGATAAAGAGAGTTCATCAGGGTTATGTAATCTATCGCCAGAAGTCATCGAAGAGCTTAAACAGAAACATCCAACAGCTGCAGAGGTGCAAGAAGGGAGCCTGTTGTATGGGCCTTTGGATAATATTCCGCCGAATATTTTTGATTTGATTGATGAGCAGACCATCTATAATGCAGCAATAAAAACAAAAGGCTCGGCAGGGCCCTCAGGAATGGACGCCGAACTGTATCGAAGAATTCTGTGTTCAAAAAGTTTCAAGACCGAGGGAAAACTACTAAGAGAGGAAATAGCCATCATGACGAGAAATTTACTGAAGTATTCATACCATTCCTCCCTATTAGAGGCCTTCACATCATGCAGATTGATTCCTCTTGATAAGAATCCCGGAGTTAGGCCAATAGGTGTAGGTGAAGTACTGAGGCGAATCATTGGCAAAACCGTGTCACAATTCTTCAAAGAAGATTTGAAACAAGCAGCGGGCCCGCTACAAGTTTGCGCTGGGCACAGCGCAGGTGCTGAAGCCGCGATACATGCAATGAGCGGGGTCTTCGATGAAGACGAAACTGATGGAATACTTCTGATCGACGCAAGCAATGCTTTCAACCAAATGAATCGCTCCGTAGCAATGCATAATATCCAGATTACTTGTAAGGAAATCTCGCAATACCTCATTAACACATATAGAAGTCCTTCTAGACTATTTATTTGTGGCGGGGGTGAGATACTGTCTCAAGAAGGTACCACTCAAGGAGACCCTTTGGCCATGCCATGGTATTCAATCAACACATCAACTATCATCCAATCCCTGAGACTCTCTAACCCAGATGTCAAGCAAGTTTGGTTGGCTGATGATTCAGCTGGGGGAGGAACGATTCCATCGCTATATAATTGGTATCGTTCTCTGTGTGAAGAAGGAATGAAGTATGGATACCATGTTAATGGTTCGAAAAGTTGGCTGATTGTTAAATCACAACTCCTGGCGTCAGAAGCAGAACGGGTGTTCGGAAGCGAGGTGAACATAACAACTGAAGGAAGACGTCACCTGGGTGCAGTAATTGGTTCTACCAATTACAAAGAAGAATATTGCAACGAAAAGATCAACCGATGGAGAGAAGAAATCGAAGCATTAAGCTCTATTGCAAAAAGACAACCGCATTCAGCCTATGTTGCATTTACAAAAGGCTACAAATCAAAGTTTATATACTTTATGCGTACGATAAGCTCATTTGAAGACTACGTTAACCCCATCGAGGAAGCCATTAGCGAGTTGTTGCTCCCAGCTTTGTTCGGCCAAGAAGAACCTTTGTCTGAAGAATTGCACGAAGTCATTAGTTTGTCCCCTGCACAAGGAGGTTTGGGGATACCTGCTTTAAGTGAAGAAGCGCCACAACAGTACGCAGCATCGACGTCAATAACGCGTCCACATGTGGAGGCCATATTATCACAAAGCACCTTCATGCCAGCGAACAAAGCGGGCAAATGCCAGAGCAAAAAGAGAACGCATCGACGAGTCTATCTCAGCCGATCTCCTACCGCATGTTAAACAAGCGCGGGATACAGGAGCAAGCTCATGGTTAAACGCCATACCAGTTGAAGAACAAGGCTTGACCCTCAACAAAGAAGAATTCAAGGACTCGTTAAGAATGCGTTATGATTTGCCATTGTCGGAAATGCCAAGTCAATGTGTGTGTGGAGACGCATTTTCCGTCAACCGGCTCGAAGGCATGACGGAGTTCGTGATTTACTGACCACGCTGCTCAGCAGAGTATGCAATAACGTAGAAGCCGAACCGAAGCTCATCCCATTGGACAATGAACAATTTCGTTTACAGTCCACCAACAGAAGCCCGGATGCGCGATTGGATATCAAAGCTGGCGAGTTTTGGGCAAGAGGAGTTACATCATTTTTTGACGTTCGTGTATCGCATGTAAACTCCAAATGTCATCAAAACAAAGCCACATCAGTTATCTTTAAGGAACAAGAAGCCGAGAAGAAAAGAAAGTATCAACAGAGAATTTTAGATGTGGAGATGGGTACATTTACGCCTTTGGTTTTTGGAACGAATGGAGGAGTGGGGGATGAATGCCAGAAATTCCTAAAGCATCTTGCTGAGAAATTGTCTATGAAAAACGGAGAAGACTATGCTACCGTTATTACCTGGAACAGAACAAGATTGTCTTTCGAAATTTTGAAGTCCGTGCATTTGTGCACGAGAGGATCCAGATCGCCATTTCGAGCGAAAGACGAACATATAGACGAGTTCAAATTAAACTCTGTAACAGCAGAGGTTTTTTAAGCGACAATGATATTAAAAGACAAATGATACCGGACACGTACATTTAGTGAATGGCGTTTTTTGAATCATTACTCATTTTAGGGACCAAATTAGTGACAAATTATTTTTGAACTTTTTAGGTGTTTTTAGTTTACCAGTTGAGAATGTATTTAAGATGTTATTATTATTATTATTATTATTATTATTATTATTATTATTATTATTATTATTATTATTATTATTTTTATTATTATTATTTTAATTAGTTAGCCCGTATATCACACACATGTACACATACACGAATCGTCTCGAATCATAGGCGAAATCAGATGAGCATTATTGCCTTTGTCGACGCGTGTAAGCCCTATCCACGATTATTACCTCATCAGAATCAAACTTATCGAATTTCGTTGACCCACGAACTTATTCTTTTTTTGCTTTTTAGTTTCAATCCAGCTTCGGTGACCAGTTTAAACAAAGTAGGTAACAAGCTTGTTTCAGCCGAAGCACAAAAGGTGAAGCTCTTTTTTGTTTGAAACGTTGACGAGATGTGAATTTTAGCAGACACGTTTCCCTTAATGTTATTTCTTCATTATTGCCTTGTAATTTCTTTGTTATAGAGAAATCCTGCTTTTCAGACTCCGTCAAAAGAAGTCATCGACTCTGTTGTTGCAGGAAGTAATGGCGATATCAGAGGGTTGATTAATAATTTGCAGTTTGCTTGTTTAAAAGGTATAAAAAATGGCAGTTTATTTAGTTTTCTTAACAAATGTCAGCGGCTGCGCTGCCATAAATTTACAGTAAAGCAGGGCAAGATCACTGTGTACGGAAAAACAATTGACACAGAATAACATCAGAGCTACATTGAGGTTGTTTTGTTAATATTCAGCTTGCTAAACCTAAACAAAAGACTAACCTTGATCCTAAGGCGGTGATACACTATGCAATTTTTCGTGCAACTTGTCAGTCTCGCAATTTTGTTGCGACGCAAGTTGCACGAGAAAATGACATGGTGTAACATACCCTGCAATCATAAAGTATCGCAACATTTTGTGTTTTCGATCAGTTTGTTTACTTTTAAGCTTCTTCGCATGGGAAAAATACTATAACTGTCCGAGATGGACGTAGCTACATACGAGCAGAGTATTATTTGCACAAAAGAGCAAGCTTATATTATATTATCGTAAGGAGTTATTTGCTGCTGACCCGTATATAATGAATTAAAAACAATACATTTAAAGCATGCATATTATACTGCTGTAATAATATATTATTGCTTTGCTACTTCAATATAGTTATATTGCTATACATCTTCACTGTTTCTCTGCTTCACTGCTCATCTGCTCTATTGCTCTTCTGCTTCTCTGTTTTTTTTGCTCCACTGTTTTTCTGCTTCACTGCTCGTTTGCTCCACCGCTTTATTGCTCCATTGCTTCTCTCCTCCACTGCTTCACTCCACTGCTTCCCTCCACTGCTTCACTGCTCGTCTGCTCTACTGCTTTACTGCACCACTGCTTCTCTTCTTCTCTGCTCCACTATTCTACTACTTCACTGCTCCTCTGCTTCAGTGCTTCACTGCTCATCTGCTTTTCGTTTCTCGGCTTTTTGGCTCCACTGCTCGTCTGCTTCACTGCTCCACCGCTTCACTGCTCCACCGCTGCTTCTCTGTTTCTCTGCTTCACTGCTTCGCTGTTCCACTGCTTCACTGCTTTTTTGCTCTACTGCTCATCTGCTCCACTGCTTCTGTGATCCACTGCTTTTTTTCTCCACCGCTTCTCTGCTCATCTGCTCCACTGCTTCTCTGCTCCAATGCTCTTCTGCTTCTCTGCTTTTTTGCTCCATTGCGTTTCTGCTTCACTGCTCGTTTGCTCCACTGCTCCATTGCTTCTCTCCTCCACTGCTTCACGGCTCGTCTGCTCCACTGCTTTTCTTCGTCACTGACCTTCTGCGCCACTGCTTCTCTGTTCCACTGCTCGTGTGCTTCTCTGCTTTTTTGCTCCATTGCTTTTCTGCTTCACTGCTCGTTTGCTCCACTGCTTTTTTGCTCCACTGCTCCATTGCTTCTCTCCTCCACTGCTTCACGGCTCGTCTGCTCCACTGCTTTTCTTCGTCACTGTCTTCTGCGCCACTGCTTCACTGCTCGTCTGCTCCACTGCTTAATTGCTCCACTGCTTCTCTGCTCCACTGCTCGTCTCCTCCACTGCTTAATCGCTCCACTGCTTCTCTGCTTTTCTGCTTCCCGGCTCCACTGTTTAACTGCTCCCTGCTTAACTGCTCCACTGCTTAACCGCTTCTCTGCTTGTGTGCTCCAGTGCTTCACTGCTTTACGGTTCCACTGCTTAACTGCTCCACTGCTTAAACACTTCTCTGCTTGTGTGCTCCAGTGCTTCACTGCTTTACGGTTCCACTGCTCCGCTGTTCTATTGTTAATTAGCTCGGCTGCTTCACTTCTTCCGTTTCTTACCGCTCCTTCTCTCCACAGCTCGGCTGCTGAGTTCCTATTGCCATACTGCTCTATTGCCCTACTTAGAGTAAGATTGAAAAAAATCCAATCAAAATTGAAAGCTTTTTAGACCCTTCAATCTTACTCTAATCTTTGTGCCAGGAATCGGCTTTTCATGCAGCCGGAAACAGCAATTTGGCTAAATTTTCAAACTTTTGTAAAATTTTCTGAGAATATACAATTATTGGATGAGGTTGAGCATGATAGCTTGTGTTATCAACGCCGAGGTAAGTGTTATCTGCCGAAGCCGAAGGCTGAGGCGGATAATACAAACTGAGGCTTGATAACGCAAGCTATCATGCGACAACCGAATTCAATAATTGTTTTATTATACAATTATAAATGTAGAAGTATACAAAGTTGAAAGTAAGATAAAAAAGTGAATCACATCATACCGTCTTCAGTTTGAGGTTCGCTTACTTTTTTCTCTTTCAAATACTGCTGTAAACTCCAACAGCTGTATGTGTAGCTCGCTTGGTTTTTCTTTTTGGTTTTGGTGTCAACAAAATTTGCCAAATCCGGCCGATTAATTCACTTCTGATCGTCACTCCTAAAGGTCTCGGCGGCCATGTTTGTTTTGCTCAAACCGCTGGCTAGCCCGCAAAACTGAATTACGTCATAGCTACAGACAATTTTTGATATTTTGTAGGTGGCAAGACATCAAGAATTGTCTGTAGGTTTTTAGCCAATCACAATTGATTATATTGTATAATAATTGCTCTTAAATGTTAGACACAACCTCTCTCATTCCTGCATCCCCACTCCCTTACAGCCTTACACCCTTGCACTCCTACACTCTTGAACGTTTATTCTCCTACATACCTATGTACTCATATATGCTTATGCTCTTCGTGTATACGTCTGTGCGTCTACGCTGCTAAGTTACTGTGCTCCGATGCTACGTTATTGGGATATTACCGTTGACCACCGAGAATACATCATGCTGATTTACACTGCTACACCGTTTGTATTTAGTTTTTTACCCAGCGCATATATTAGATTCCATCATATTTATGTGCACAGCGCAGGTCGCACTGTATCATTACACTGTTAATTCTATGCTATTTTACTGTATCCTGCGCCAATTGCATAAAGAAACACAATTTGCATAACAAAACGCCTCATTTTAACTGAATTAATGAAACATTTATTAGCATGCTCTCATTTTTTCAGGTTGCTCAACAACATTTCCAAAACAAAAGTACCTAAAACATTTTCGCTCTAGCCGAGAAAGCAAGTCCCAGTCTGGCAAGAGTTCAAGTAAAATTAAATCAAGTGAAAGTGAAAGTTCGTCTGGCTCTATGATTGGAGGCAAAGACACGTCATTGTTCTTGTTCCGTGTTCTTGGAAAAATTTTGTACTGTAAAAGTAAGTAGGCGACTTGCACAAAGAAGTTACATGATATCAATTACTTTAGAATACTACACACCTTGAAAAAGTAAGATGTGTTTTAATGTGTCTATGAAACGAAAATTAAATTCGTCTTATTTGAAATAACACTTAAAATTATAGAGGAACATATTTTGCGGTTTTTCGTTTCCTTGCTTCATTCTTGAGATATTTTAGTTTGTTTGATGTACAGATTAAACATTTTGACGTCACACTTGCAATAATGAGTTATCGAAAAAGTTATATATCTTTGCTATTATCAAATATAATAATCAACTTGAAGATCCACATGTTTGGTGTTGTGTGCGAAACACATCCATATACTTCATTCAAATCAATTTGGTTTGATAATAGAAAAGATATCTAACCTTCTCCGATAGCTCATTATGCACGTACGACGTCAAAATGTTTAATTTCCATATCAAACAAACTAAAATATCTCAAGACCAACTCAAGGAAACGAAAAACTGCAATAGGTGTTACTCTATAAGTTTAAGTGCTCTTTCAAATAAGACAAACTTAATTGTCGTTTCATAGGCACTTTAAATAAAATTATCAAACTTTTCCAAAACTTACATTACCTTGGAGACTAGAATAAATGTTTTATACATGATTGTACAAATGTTCTGTAAACCCATTTTTTATACTGAAACAACCAGAGCTTGTAAGGAAACTGTTTGGTATTGTTCATGTCAAGTTTCAGCGACTGGGGACCGCTAGTTGACCTGACGTGAGGTCTGATAATTTGATAGTTTGTGCAATGTACGTACGTTAGAAAACTAATATTTATTACACAGAAGGGGCTGCATAATTAGAGCGCGGGCGATTATCCAAGGAAATACGGTGTTATTATAATACTGTAATTATCTGACTGCCCCAACCGGGACTCGAACCCAAGAACTCCAAATCAACGCAACGGCACTCTGACTACTAAACTGGTGAGACGCGTTCAGGACAGTCAGAGATTTTTTTTTAATTAAAGCATCGCCGTTATTCTCAGTTTCTACAAGAAGACATTTTATCTTTACAATGCCGAATGGGGCCTTAATTTCAATTGATTTCATTAAGGCACTGATTTCATGAAGCGGGCTAGGATCTTACTGTGGTTTTAAAACTCGGGTAAACTAAATTTACAAAGAAGAATTGATTTAGTTTAGATGTAAACGAATCTAAACGTTAATTCAAATCTCCTTTTGCGGCCGAAGAACAATTTTGAATGAAGACTACTCTTCTTTAAATTAATTATAATTATTGTTGCAATTATTATGAACATTGCTTTCTTAGTTGCTTACATGGGCGCTATTTTTAAAGAGAGAAATTTCTATGCTCAATTATAGTTCGTTTTCGTTTAAGCTATTATTTTTGTGTGTCCAAACAGGAGAAGAAAACAGTGCAACAACGAGTTCTCTTCCTGCTCATTTGAAACATCATGAAAGACTACCATTACTAGAAAATGCAGAGGTTTGTTTTTTAGCTTTTTATGACTCCTTCCAGAACAAATAATATACATGAAAAATTTCTCAATTTTGATTGGCTAAGAGCAGTGCAGTTTTTAGGAAATATCGTGCAGAAAAAAGGAGATACAATGCAAATTTTTGAAGCGAATAAGCCAATTAAAAACAATAGAAAATGAAAATAGCCAATCACGTTCTGTGGCTAACAGTGGTTTGCTCCTGAAAAAAAATAACGATTTAATTTGTGGGTTGTCGGAATTGGGGGGGGGGGGGGGGAGGTGTGGTAGTGGTCTGGTTTTTCAGGCTTCTTAATAGCGCTCTGTCGTGACCGTGATGACGTCACTAGGGCCAAAAGATGAGAACTGTTGCTTAAGATTTACTTCAAAACTGACACTACAATCATTTTAGCAACAATACTGGGACGATTTGGAAGTTATTAAACTAGCATATAAGATAGTTAACCGTGACTTCTTTGTACATTATAAATCTTATCTTGCGTTTTAATAACCCCCGTCGTCGTCCTAGCATCTTAAAGTCCCTACTATTTAGGTTTGTCCACTTTTACCCATAATTCTTGCAGTCCGAACAATAGATAAATGACTCATTTGCAAATAATTTGAAAGTCAATTTTGGTTTGTTTGTCCGCATTTTGTGCTATAAATAGCAGCTCGACGGTACGCTATTTGACCATTTTGTAAACTTCAGGAAACCAGGAATAGTTACCTCAACTCAGCCGAAGGAGCGTATTTATCCCACTTATTTGAGGTGTTCAGCAGTTCAGGAAACAGAAAACAAAATATCCTCATGTTTTTACGTTGTTTAAATTTCCCGAATATTTTTTGTGTTTGTTACTTTTCCAGACCGAAATTTTCCAAAATTTCATGCAAACACAGTCCGTTTTTGCCCAAATTATATGGGACCGGTTTTGAGATACTATTCAAAACATGAGCAACAGTGTTTTATTAGATTTAAAACACGAGGCGATAGCCGCTTCAAAAACTATCCGTATAATAAGCTCATGTAGAAATCAATTTTGAAAATTGAAGTCGTCTGAGCCGCAAAATCGAAGAAAAAGTTCATCGAAAATAGCGAGCGTGTCTCTATCACATATACAGACACGTCACGGTCATAATTTTCCTTTGTGTTTTCCTCATGAATTATTAATGAGTTTTTGAAATATATTGAGGAGGTGTGACACCCGCCTCCAAGAAAATATGACTTACTATTCTATAAATTTTGGGTGTATATATGAAGCAGGTTGAAGTTAATAATTTTATGAATTAAAGGCGTTATTTACGTGGGGTCTGCTTTTGAGTGTCGCAGTAACGTATTTGCATGTTTTGTTTAAAAAATGGAACTAAATTCTTTTTTAAAGAACGTGTTTGAAAAGTCTCACATGTCTGGGGAAAATCTGGCCCTGTATCTACATCAAAATTATTTGGATTTTTTTAACAACATCGACGACGTGGTGAGTATATCATCTAAAATTTTCGATTGCGTGATGCGAATGGGCGATGTTTCTTTAAACTAGGCTGATGTTGAGAAATGATGACAACGTTTACTCATGAGTCATGACAACCTAACCGTTTTATTAGAAGAAAACTGTTCTAACTGTATTCTATGTAATTTGAATTAATTTAGTTTTCATTTAAATCTTGTAGGTTTTAGCTTCTTAAATTAGGAATTTTACTTGTTGACTTGTATATGATATAGTAGCGTATTAAGTGTCCCCAAGTAGTTGTAAAAACTAAGTGAAATAAAGTTATTCATTCATTTAACAAATAAATTCCCAACTCGGCTGGGTGAAGAATCAGACATAGTTTACGGCTATTCTGCATGCTTAAAGTTTTTGAGTGTAACTTAAAAAGTTACTGTTACCCAACGTCGATAGATACTTCGAAGGAAGTTCCCATATTTATTCAAATAAATCAGATACCTCATATTCTTTGAAGCTTTACTACGCATGACAACAACCGTTGATGTGGCGAGTGAATTTACAGTGTTTTGACGCTTTGCTTGCGTAAAACGTATAAGAACGTATATATAAATTTCACGTAAAGCTTTGCTGGTTTGTTTCTTATCTGACAAATTTGTTATCAAACGTTAGACAGCATCGATGCAACGATGCTTCAATCTTATTGCGCGTCATGTTCGTAATCAACGTTGTATTGACGTTTTCATGGTCATTTCCAAAACAAAGAAAACGAAGCCGCTCGATACAGATAAAAAAACACACAACAATATCAAGTAAATTATCTACGGCCGGGCAGCAGGCAGCAGGCAGGGCACCTATTACAGAAAAATACTTTATATTTATGCTATAGCAATCGACCAAACCTGTATCATTTTGAAAGCTAGCTACGGTGTAGTGATTATATATAGTTGGGGGGTTTTCTGGCCAAAATGTATATCTGGTCTTATTATTAACTGGTACGCTTTAATATAGACATCATGACTTAATTTGTTTTTCCCTGTCATCTCTTTCAGTCTGTAGCTTGTGACTATCTTAGTGACTCGGATCATTTAACAGTAGAGTGGATGGTAATCTATGTATTTTGTTTTAATCTATTAAGTTTTTGTTTTTGGAAGTGAATTTTTTAGCAGTTTGCCTTACTTTCCGCTGATTGTATACTGGCCTCATTTTCCGAGTTAGTTTGACTTTAGGAAATTATAGTTTATACTGCGGTTTACGTACAGCGAGGCGCTCGACCCCTCGTCCCCTCGAGAGACAGACTTGATCCAAGTCTATGTCAAGGTATCTTTCTGGTTTGGAAGAAACACATCCTGAAAAGAATGACTGACTTCGTCGCAAGCAACAAAATTTCAAAATAGGAATTCCAGTAGCTTGTGCATCACCTCCCCTCACATCACTTCAAGTTACATCACACCACATTACATCACATCACATCACATCACATCACATCACATCCGATCACATCACATTACATTACATCACATCCTATCCCATCCAATCACATCACATCTGATCACATCACATATTACATCACATCATATCGATCTCATCGCCTCACCTCAGCTTACGTCATCTCAACTTACCTCACCTCTCCTCAATTCGCTCCAGCTTAATGTTACGTTAAACCATGCTATAGTTGCCCCATTTCACTCTCTTATTTTACTCAAAATTTTAAAAGCAATGGTTTATATTTAACTGCTCTATACTTATTCTTAGCACCGATCTACGTTGAGTTGTTATACTCCGAGCTTGGCAATCAGGGGATTAATGTTTTGTAACCATGGTCGATCAGCAGCTCAAGGAAAAAGTGGATGGCGACCCTTACATAAGCCGCAGTGGTACTCAGTGTTTAAACAACGCAGGAATAACATTACTACCGCAATGGAACTTTTCCAAGGTATAGGTTCCATGTTTGATTGAAGACATTGTGCTTAAATTTATGTTTACAACTGGATTGAGGAGTTAACCTTGTTTGTTTGTTTGTTTGTTTGTTTGTTTGTTTGTTTGTTTGTTTGTTTGTTTGTTTGTTTGTTTGTTTGTTTGTTTGTTTGTTTGTTTCTTTGTTTGTTTCTTTGTTTGTTTGTTTGTTTCTTTGTTTGTTTCTTTGTTTGTCAGTCCCGTCCCTTATATATGATCATTCTGTTCTGTTCTGTTTCTTAATTTGTTTGTTTGTTTCGCAGATCATTCACGAAATGCAGTACAACTGCAATGTGAAATAATTCCTTACCTAGCTCTCAGCGACGTGTCGTTGCGATTTCCAGGTAAATTGTTAGGTTATAATAGAAAGGGTTTTCTCGACATTAAAGGAATCTCCACATGTCTTAGCCTTCGAATACAGCCGCTCTTTTATTGCTCGAACCTCCAGCGGCCGTGAGCAATGAAACAGCGGCTTTATTCTTTATTTCATGACGTAAAACGATTGTACTTGTTATTCCTAGACAATAGTTTCGTTGTTTCTGAAGAATAATTAACACTTATTTACTGGCGCCGATGGAAACAGTATGTGTTGTGGCCCCGAGACTGCTGTTGTTTCCCGGGGCGAAGCCGAAGGCAACAACGAGGGGCCACAAAACACACTGCTTTCCTGAGGTACCAGTAAATAAGTGTTTTGTTATATATCAAGTGTTATATGACAACAAATATGTTGAGCAAAACCTTCAGACATTGCTTTAAATTAAGGAAGACTTGAAGAAACAAAGACACTATTTTTCCCTAGGGAAAAATGTTACCCGCTGCCATGGGTTACGCGGGAAACATCACGACTTTCGGACCGCCACGCGAGGACCGCTCGCCCAATCAGAAAGCTAGAAAAATGGACTCAGTCAATATGGCGCCTGTGTCGAGGCTAAGGTGGGCCAAACATATTGTAATTCAGCTTCATACCGGAAGTGATAATAACATTCACATACTTCACACAACTGTTTTTTAACAATGATGTTAATCTGGTTACAGTGGTATGAAACGTTAACAAAGCTCAGTCATAAAATTATATACGTTTTTATAAACTGTAATAAATTTTACAAAACTGTTTCTTAAACTAAACAAAACTGTTTGTTAAGTTAGGTCTGTCATATGGACTGTCATAGGACTGTCATCGGTCTCCGGGGTGATCGCTTACGAGAGTAGAAAGACAATTAGAAAAGCCAAAATGGAAAGCTGTCGCGGTCGCTTAGGGAGTGGTCGCTTACGGGAGTGGTCGCTTACAAGAGATGCTAAATACAGTGTTTGACTGAGAAATAAATCGCTTAAGGGAGATGGTCGCTTACGAGAGTGGTCGTTCAAAGAGAGTCAACTGTATAACAAATGCAGTTTTATTTACTTAAATCTGGTTTCGTTTGGTGAACTTGATGCGTAAATTAAACTTGGTACTTACGCGTAGTATTCTTTCTAAGAATGTTTTATTTATTGCATTTTTATAGGTCAAATAACTTACCTTCAAACAATTTGTAAATTCTCAAAGAATATGTCATCTCTAAGGTAACTGAACTGATACTTACATTTTAATCTGGTCTTATATCATGCTGTATATCGTTGTAGAAACGCGTTTTTTAAAAGAAGGTACTTAATTGATATCCCCTCTTTTTCTCGCCTAAACTCTCACCTAAGAGATTCTACTGCAAAGTGTGAGAAACTAGTGCAAAAGTTTGAAATGCCTCCATCCGATTGGGCGGGAGAACAATGAAAACCTCGCTAAGCCAATCCGATAATGCAGAATTTTGTTGGCGAGATTGCGACATGATTTCTTTTAACCGTGAGAAATAACTGTGGCTTAATAGCGGACGGTAAATTGGCCTGGTATCCAAAGTCTCGTGCAGGAAAAGCAGAGCATTTTCCCGCATGAACGAATCTTTGGTAAATCTCGTATTCTTCTGTGTTTGATGACATCTTACCTTTTTTCGAAGATTTTTGTTGGTGGGTTTAACCCGCGAAAAGTACGTTCTGAAAAGTTACAGACAGCTTGTCAGCCAAGCAGAAAACGTGATTTGTTAGGATAATAGGATTACGTTAGTATATTTTCTTAAATTGTTGTCACATTACGTTGGTTACATGCAGGTTTTGAACACGTTTAAGGTAAGCAACTTTTAATTTTGTACATTAAGTTGATAAAACTTAGTTGCAATTAATAAGTTGAAATTAAAATATAGTTGGTGTAAGCTATGAAATTAGAATATGCTGCTCGTTTTCGTGCTCAGCTTATAATAACCGTATCTGGAAAATTATATCTCAACAATCACTATAGTTCTGGCTTTAAAATTTTATAACCATTCCTACATATTGTCTTAATGGCTGGAAAACATCGTGAAAAACAACAGTTAAACAAAAGTTACAGAGCCTTTCTGAACATATGTATCACTGTATGTAACATTTATTTGAATTTAGCATACCGTCAACCTGTAAAACCCACTTTTTTGGAGGAGGGGCCTGCCCCCCCCCCCCCCCCACACACACACACACCAATCACCCCCTCCCTACCACACCCCACACACCCTCCACACACATCCCCCCTCCACACCCCCTCCCCCCACACACACCCACACACCCCTCCCCCCACACACCCCTCCCACATACACCCCTCCCACACACACCCCTTCCACACACCTCCCACACACACCCCTCCCACACACCCCTCCCACACACACCCCTCCCACACACACCCCTTCCACACACCTCCCACACACACCCCTCCCACACATTCCTCCCACACACACCCCTCCCACACACACCCCTTCCACACACCTCCCACACACCCCCCTCCCACACACCCCTCCCACACACACCCCTCCCCCACACACCCCTCCCACACACACCCCTCCCACACACACCCCTCTCCCCACACACCCCTCCCACACACACCCCTCCCACACACACCCCTCCCACACACCCCCCTCCTACACACACCCCTCCTACACACACCCCTCCCACACACCCCTCCCACACACACCCCACCCACACACACCCCTCCCCCACACACCCCTCCCACACACACCCCTCCCACACACACCCCTCCCACACACACCCCTCCCACACACACCCCTCCCACACACACCCCTCCCACACACACCCCTCCCACACACACCCCTCTCCCCACACACCCCTCCCACACACACCCCTCCCACACACACCCTCCCACACACCCCCCTCCTACACACACCCCTCCTACACACACCCCTCCCACACACCCCTCCCACACCCCCTCCCACACCCCCTCCCACACCCCCTCCCACACCCCCTCCCACACCCCTCACACACACCCCTCACACACACCCCTCACACACACCCCTCACACACACCCCTCACACACACACACACACTTTTTAAGTATCATTATTTTCATTAAAATCTTCAAGCGGTTTATCATAAGTCAAGAAAAGAAAAAAACACACACAAATGCCTACATTGACGTCATCCTCATTAAAATTGTGGAAATACGAACCTCAATATAAGAACAAAGGAGTTAAAGTCAGAAAATGTTTTGGTATTCAACTATTCACGTTACACAGAATCCATATCAGTAATATCTTATTTCAGTTTATAGGCACTTTAAACTACATGCTTATGATTACCGTGCAATATAAGAAGAAAATATTAAATTAGATCACTGCTAATTTTAAACATTATTTCCCTTTATACCTATTCAAATGTGAGAAGTCACTAAAGCTAATACCGGCGCCTTATCCTGTTTGGGTAACTACTGTTCTAGTTGTCTTCGTAAATATGTAATACTGTAGTTTTCTCAATAAAGTTTAAAAAAACGTCTAATTTGGACAAAATCTTTTGTAAAAATGATGTCATTAAAAATATGTTTTAAAACGTTCGAAATTTTGCTCAAATCTCCTGTCAGATCCCGTCAAATGCCATTTCAGAAACTCGAATTTCAAAAATTTAATGTTTTGCCCCCTAGAAATGTGGAAATTGTGATGCCTGCCCCCCCGTTCTTTCTCGCTCCGACGCCTCTGAGCAAGGCCATAATTTCCTCACTATTTTAATTTTAAGTCATTTTTGTTCCATGCGGTTTCTTACAAACAATCCTTGTCGTAGGCGGTTTGATGTAGCTTTGACTTGACCTAAAAATAGTTGAAATTATATAACAGATTTTTCTCGGAAAAAGCCAGGTTTAGTTCACCAACTAATATTCACTTTTGCCTATTTCTTTTTTCAGAGATTCGAGTAGTACTTTGCAAGAAAAAGAAATAGACGAAGATGAAACTGAACTAAGTTCTTCGCAACCTCGAGCTCCCCTAGGAAAACCAGTAAACACGAAGGACTTACTGGAAGTAACACGACTTGAAGAGGACGAAATCGAAGAATTTGAAGACGACTAAAACTTAAAAATATACAAAACACACTTCGATGTAATATATATTCTATAAATAAACTTTGGTTTGAAATTTTATTTATATTTATTGTAACGGTAGAGAAAACGCGTGTTGTAAAAGAAAGTGATACTTAGAGTGATATAAGCCTTTTGGAAAATAAATAGCAATTCTGCGTTTGTTTATCTTTGTTTATGTAGTGTTTTTTTTGCTTGACCCTGCCTCAGTTGCATGAATCCAAGTACAACGTTTTTCAATAAGATGCGATGCGCTGAAAATATTGTTGCTATAGCAGAGTACCAGCCCTTGAAGTCACAAAATGTCTTGATTCGAGTCGAGTTCAGTCATTTGCAGAGAAAAAAGTTGAGTAAAGTCCTGTCTTTTTTGAGTGAACTTATTTATTGTGGTGAAGTCAATTAGAGTCAGTTTATTTAAAATTGTGGTGTTGCATGTAGCATCCACGAATATTGCAAAATTTTACGATTTTGTTCACGCACCTTTTTCGGACCATGCAGGGCGCTCTAAAACACGTGTTTTCACCCGAAGTCGGTACAGACCTACCTAATAGGACAAGGGAGCACGTTAGAATGTGATAGTTCTTGTATAAAATAAAATAAACTTTTATTACTTACCTAAGTTGTTGACGTTTTGTGCGAGGCGCCGAGTTCGATAAAACCGCTGACGATATGAGCCCCCGACGAGCGAGCCGAATACTCTCCGAAGATACGCGAGGGCGGAGCGGGAAGGGAAAAGAGAAGGGGAGTGCAACTACCGAGCACGTGATGGCTTTCAGCCAATAAAATGGTTCATTTAGAAATAGCCTTTCTCCGATGCTCGTAGCAGCCTTTCTCGTAGCAGTAGATACTAGATCGAGCCAAATACACTAAAATTATCATATTCTACGACTCGTTAAGTAACTACTAACTACCCTATTAAAGTTCTTGTAAGAATTTTATTAAAAACAATGAATAGTTTTAACACAAAAGGATCAGTACTCGTACTGGTCGATCGTTCCACAAACTCGTCTCCTCTTCTTCTCGCACGAACTCACGAAGGAAATAAATGAAACAAAAACTTCCCAAAATTTGAACGATTCAGTTGGTTGACCTTGCAATCTAACTCCTTTTGTATATGTTGTGGGCTTCTTCGGTATTGAGATCATACTCCTGGAGCGTCGACAAACAAACCCGCGATGGCGCGATTCTGACAATAAAAATTCAAAATGACTTATAACTTATTCATGAAAGCCAACGGTTTTCTCATCAGAGTCCAAATTGATAAATCATTCAACGAAAACAACTTACGTCCTGCTGTGAATATCACGAAGATCTGTTGTCTCGGTATTCGTATATAATTGTTGTAAATAGCAACACTCTTTGTGCATAGCAACACTCTATGTGCATAGCAACGTGCTACGAGCATTGTCGAAAGAATCTTGTAAGTTGCACTCCCCTTCTCTTTTCCCTTCCCGCTCCGCCCTCGCGTATCTTCGGAGAGTATTCGGCTCGCTCGTCGGGGGCTCATATCGTCAGCGGTTTTATCGAACTCGGCGCCTCGCACAAAACGTCAACAACTTAGGTAAGTAAAGTTTATTTTATTTTATACAAGAACTATCACATTCTAACGTGCTCCCTTGAATAGGAATGGGGTTTCTGATTGGCTATAAGTAGGCAATCACATTGTCAATTACCAATTCGTTCCCATGCTATTTACAGTAAGTCCCCGCATATAAGAAACCGACTTTTTGAAATCAGGCTGTTCAGTTTCTTATTATCTCGTTTCTTATAGTTTCTTTATAGTTTTTTGTGACTACCGCTGACCTGTCAGCGGTAGCCATAATGTCGGCGTGTTGCTTGCTTGCTTGCTTGCTTGCTTGCGCGATTGTCTTGGACCGCACTTACGTCATACTCGTGCAGCCATCGCCAGATATTCGACGCCGATCGCCATATAGTCAAGAAGATCGCCATTGATCGCCAAGTATTCGGGAAGTACTCGAGTTGTTTTCGTGGCCTCGCGGGGAATAAACCAAAGTGAATCTCGTCTGGTATTTTGGTTGCTTTCTCGATGACAGTTTTGATTTTTGAAAGTGTTAATTATTACTTTGCAAATCTTTTCTTCTTGGAACGGTTTCTGTCCACATTGATCAGTTTAATACAAGGTAAGAAATACTTTCAAAACTGTGACGTTGTTTATCTTATATACTATAGTATATACAAAATCTATAAGTACTTGATCGGAAACAGGCCACTTATAGCAGTACTAGAAATATTCAGCTTATAAAGTTTGCTTGAAGTTGGGCCTACAACCTTTTTTTATCGAAGAAACTGATAGACACCTAAATTATTTATAATGATAAAATCGCTTTATAAGTTTATTAAGTTTAATTTTGGTTGAATTGTGTGTTGTGCTCACTGGTCAGTGACGCATGTTTATACTGCATGTACAGTACAGTACATGTATATATCATACACCAGTGCATACACTAAGAGTGAGAAGTGTGTTTTAACCAACTTCGAGCTAGGTGTTTTGATATTAGATCAAACACAACTTTCATTGTTTTTCGTGATCAAACAAATCAGGAAATGAATTGTTTGATCACATACCAAACCTTTGTCTCGCTTATGATTTTCCTATCTGTTTGGTTTGTGAATTATTAATGAGTTCGAGAAGTATATATCACAGTGCCCTGTATTTACACTATATACATTGTATATAAGAAATTTATGCTAGGTGGTGTTGGTGGCATAGTGGTTAGTGCACGTGCCTTTCACCTCTGTGAGCTGGGTTCAATACCTGCACGGTGCAGTTTTAATATCTGATTAAAATAATTCACCTTGGCCACATGCGAGAAGAGTGCTTCCAGTTTGACTCTACCAAACACCACAGGTTTCCTCCGGGTACTCCGGTTTCCTCCTGCAGTAACACTGGACCAATGAGGGTGGGCCCGTACTGGACCTCTGAGGATAACTGTTTAGATATATCTGATAGAGTTATCCAGTATAAATAAGGTTAGTTTAATTTAGTTTAAGCAAAATATGTTGGCTGTTACATAGACGTTACAAAACCGTGACTTGGTGCTTTGTTTACTTGTTTTAGGTGTTGTTCAATATCTTGTATAATGAAATTAAGAAACCAACGTTTGTGGACACCAGAGCTGCTACAGTGATCTGTCCACAGAATAGTAGATACACCAGAAATCTAACTCTTGTGAAAGTACTGAAACATTCTATAATCTACATGCCACCAATTGTATATTTTGATAAATTGTTGTAAAGCTATTGTGAAGTGTTGGGAAACTTAAAGCCTTGAATATGTTGAAAGCCTTGAAATGAAGAAATATATCTGTTGAAACTACAATACTGAGTATTGTTGTACTGTGTTACTTAAAATACTAGCAGAATCACAAAATATTAGTGATGTGCATTACACTTGAATGCCACTGACAGCATATTTATGGCAGGTAAAATGTTGTTTTGGAACACAATGTTGATTATCTGTAGTGATTAATTCTTTGAAAGTTTTCAAGGCGATAATGTATATAGATTATTTTTGTGGAAACACCATGAAATTATTTATTTGCTAACAGTTTCGGCCTGAGTCAACAGGCTGAAAGCTTAGCAAATAAATATTTTACGGTGTTTCCACAAAAATAATCTACATGTGTATGATCTGGGGTGAGTTGTACAAAGCCAAGATAGCTTATCTAGTTGATAAGTTCTAGCTAAAGAACAGCACTAATCATGCTTTGAACAACCTAATATAAAATTTTATCCACTGATAAAATTTTATCCACAGTGGATAAAAGTTAAATTGGGTTGTTCAAAGCACCACTAGAGTGGTTCTCTAGCTAGGATTTATCCACCATTTTTTTGTGTGTGTCTGTGCTTTTCACACATTTTCATGCATTTCAAGTCTATATCTCGTTCTGTACTTAACAGCGGTAGTCACATGTACGCATTGCGTACCTATTTTCTTATAAAGGAGGGAATATGCTTTCTACTTGCTGGCTGTAGTTTCTTATATGTCGGTTTCTTATATCCGGGGACTTACTGTAATGATTTGGGTTAGGGGTTTTGTTTGGGTTGGATGATCTAAATCAATCAGAAACCTTAGAATATAGGTAAGTGATGACCTGCTGCTGCTTCTGCTTCTGCTACTGCTGTTGCTGCTGCTGGTGCTGCTGCTGCTGCTACTGCTACTGCTACTGCTTCTGCTACTGCTTCTGGTGCTACTGCTGCTGCTACTGCTACTGCTGTTGCTGCTGCTGGTGCTGCTACTACTGCTGCTGGTGCTGCTACTGGTACTGCTGGTGCTGGTACTGCTACTGCTACTGCTACTGCCGCTGCTACTGCCACTGCTACTGCTACTGCTACTGCTACTGCTACTGCTACTGCTACTGCTACTGCTAGCGCTGGTGCTGGTGCTACTACTGCCGCTACTGCTGTTGCTGCTGCTGGTGCTACTGCTGCTACTGCTGCTGCTGCTACTGCTGTTGCTTCTGGTGGTGGTGGTGGTGGTACTGCTGCTGCTACTGCTACTGCTACTGCTACTGCTACTGCTACTGCTACTGCTACTGCTGATGCTGATGCTGCTACTGCTACTGTTGCTGCTGCTGCTACTGCTACTGCTGGTGCTGCTGCTGGTGCTGCTGCT
>OZ035998.1:11096820-11256820 GCA_964035015.1 Corallium rubrum
CTGCCGCTGCCGCTGCCGCTTCCACTGCCACTGCCACTGCCACTGCCACTGCCACTGCTACTGCTACTGCTACTGCTACTGCTACTGCTACTGCTACTGCTACTGCTACTGCTACTGCTACTGCTACTGCTAGCGCTTCTGCTACTGCCACTTCTACTGCTACTGCTACTACTACTGCTACTGCTACTGCGACTACTACTGCTACTGCTGCTCTGCTGCTGCTGCTGCACTGCACTGCACTGCTGCTGCACTGCACTGCTGCACTGCTGCACTGCACTGCCACTGCACTGCTAGTGCTGGTGCTGCTACTGCTACTGCCGCTACTGCTGTTGCTGCTGATGGTGCTACTGCTGCTACTGCTACTGCTACTGCTACTGCTACTGCTACTGCTACTGCTACTGCTACTGCTACTGCTACTGCTACTGCTACTGCTACTGCTACTGCTACTGCTACTGCTACTGCTACTGCTACTGCTGGTGCTGCTACTGCTGGTGCTGCTGCTGCTGCTACTGCTGCTACTGCTACTGCTGGTGCTGCTACTGCTGGTGCTGCTGCTGCTGCTGCTACTGCTGCTACTGCTACTGCTGGTGCTGCTGCTGCTGGTGCTACTGCTACTGCTGCTACTGCTACTGCTACTGCTACTGCTACTGCTACTGCTACTGCTACTGCTACTGCTACTGCTACTGCTACTGCTACTGCTACTGCTACTGCTACTGCTGCTGGTGCTGCTACTGCTGGTGCTGCTACTGCGACTGCGACTGCGACTGCGACTGCGACTGCGACTGCGACTGCGGCTGCTACGGCTACGGCTACTGCTACTGCTACTGCTACTGCTACTGCTACTGCTATTGCTACTGCTACTGCTACTGCTACTGCTACTGCTACTGCTTCTGCTACTGCTACTGCTACTTTTGCCTATTTTTTTTTCAGAGATTCGAGTAGTACTTTGCAAGAAAAAGAAATAGACGAAGATGAAACTGAACTAAGTTCTTCGCAACCTCGAGCTCCCCTAGGAAAACCAGTAAACACGAAGGACTTAGTGGAAGTAACACGACTTGAAGAGGACGAAATCGAAGAATTTGAAGACGACTAAAACTTAAAAATATACAAAACACACTTCGATGTAATATATATTCTATAAATAAACTTTGGTTTGAAATTTTATTTATATTTATTGTAACGGCAGAGAAAACGCGTGTTGTAAAAGAAAGTGATACTTATATAGAGTGATATAAGCCTTTTGGAAAATAAATGGCAATTCTGCGTTTGTTTATCTTTGTTTATGTAGTGTTTTTTTGGCTTGACCCTGCCTCAGTTGCATGAATCCAAGTACAACGTTTTTCAATAAGATGCGATGCGCTGAAAATATTGTTGCTATAGCAGAGTACCAGCACTTGAAGTCACAAAATGTCTTGATTCGAGTCAAGTTCAGTCATTTGCAGAGAAAAAAGTTGAGTAAAGTCCTGTCTTTTTTGAGTGAACTTATTTATTGTGGTGAAGTCAATTAGAGTCAGTTTATTTAAAATTGTGGTGTTGCATGTAGCATCCACGAATATTGCAAAATTTTACGATTTTGTTCACGCACCTTTTTCGGACCATGCAGGGCGCTCTAAAACACGTGTTTTCACCCGAAGTCGGTACAGACCTACCTAATACGAATGGGGTTTCTGATTGGCTATAAGTAGGCAATCACATTGTCAATTATCAATTCGTTCCCATGCTATTTACAGTAAGTCCCCGCATATAAGAAACCGACTTTTTGAAATCAGGCTGTTCAGTTTCTTATTATCTCGTTTCTTATAGTTTCTTTATAGTTTTTCTTATAAAGGAGGGAATATGCTTTCTACTTGCTGGCTGTAGTTTCTTATATGTCGGTTTCTTATATCCGGGGACTTACTGTAATGATTTGGGTTAGGGGTTTTGTTTGGGTTGGATGATCTAAATCAATCAGAAACCTTAGAATATAGGTAAGTGATGACCTGCTGCTGCTTCTGCTTCTGCTACTGCTGTTGCTGCTGCTGCTGCTGCTGCTGCTGCTACTGCTACTACTACTGCTACTGCTGTTGCTGCTGCTGCTGCTACTGCTGCTGCTGCTGCTGCTACTGCTACTGCTACTGCTACTGCTGGTGCTGCTACTGCTACTGCTACTGCTACTGCTACTGCTACTGCTACTGCTACTGCTACTGCTACTGCTACTGCTACGGCTACGGCTACGGCTACGGCTACGGCTACGGCGACTGCGACTGCTACTGCTGCTGCTACGGCTACTGCTGCTGCTGCTTGTGCCTCTGCTGCTGCTGCTGCTACTGCTACTGCTACTGCTACTGCCACTGCCACTGCCACTGCCACTGCCACTGCCCCTGCCACTGCCCCTGCCACTGCCACTGCCGCTGCCACTGCCACTGCCACTGCCACTGCCACTGCCACTGCCACTGCTACTGCTACTGCTACTGCTACTGCTACTGCTACTGCTACTGCTACTGCTGCTGCTAGCGCTTCTGCTACTGCCACTTCTACTGCTACTGCTACTACTACTGCTACTGCTACTGCTACTGCTACTGCTACTGCTACTGCTACTGCGACTGCGACTGCTACTACTGCGTTACGTTGGACAAGAATTTTCAACCAGCGTACTTTATCTTTTCTCCAAGATGCATGTTGTTTTTTTCTTTTTGATGAGTCGACATAACTTTATTTGAATCGAGAGCAAGTGATTCGGTTGAATCATTAACTTAGTCGTTGCTAAAAAGGATGACTAAGGCTCTGTTTACATGAAGCGGATTTACGATTGAGTGTTCAAGTCAAATTTCCCATGTTGTTTTTTCCTTGTTGTGTTTAAAGCTTTCAATTTGATTGGAAATGGATGGCTGAATCAATCCACGAAGTTAAGTGGAATGACTTGATAACCAGCTGGTGGTTATATGCAACGTTTTCTGTATGCAAATAAAACCAGCTGATGGTTATATGCATACACTTATTTTATTTTCGTTTTTTATTTTTTAATTAAAATACTTCTACAGTCGAACACCTTTCAGAATCCAGCTATAATATATAGTGTTTAAAATGCATATACCAGTTTTTTATTTGATATTAGTTGTAGTGGTAATTTCTGAGGCACAATGTGTTCTTCCGCCGTATATGTCATATATTCCCAGTCTTGGAAATAGTTTAAATTTGGGACGATCTGACCTGATTAAAAGGTACCGTGAATTGGGTTTTCATTACAAAGAAAAATACTCTTTCTGGCACTGTATCACGGAATACGATTAAGTCTAGATTAATAGACTTAATAAAGAATCCCTGCATAAAAAGAAAAAAAATCCGGCCAGCTGATCTGAGAGACGTTTTCTCTGTTGTAGATGAAGAGCTAAGTAAGAGTGGAGACATGGTAGGATAGAGGCAAATGACTCACTGATTGCCAGTTGACCACAAGCTTGTCGTTGGAAGGTAAACGGTGAGAGAGATACTTAAAGTGCAAATGAAGCGAAAATTAAGTTTGTCTTATTTGAAAGAACACTTAAAATGATAGAGTAACATCTTTTCCAGTTTTTCGTTTCCTTGCTTCGTTCTTGATATATTTCAGTTTGTTTGACATGCAAATTAAACATTTTGACGTCATGACGTGCATAATGAGTTATCGAAAAAGGTTATATATCTTTGATATTGTCAAATATAATTACCTGAAAATCTACATGTTTAGCGTTCTGGACGAAACACACCCACATGCTTCCTTTGAATTAATTTGGTTTGATAATAGCAAAGCTATATAACTTTTTTCGATAACTCATTATGCACGTCATGACTTCAAAATGTTTAATTTGCATATCAAACAAACTGAAATATATCAAGAACGAAGCAAGGAAACGAAAAACTTCAAAAGATGTTACTCTATCATTTTAAGTGTTCTTTCAAATAAGACTGACTTAATTTTCGTTTCATTGGCACTTCAAAGTGTGTGACTCAGAAGAGAAGGCGGTATCTAAGCAAAGGTCCAAGTGGATGGATACGATAAGCTTTTGTGTGCATAGTTGTATAACCGGGTTCAGCAGACGTATTATGTGACTAGAGGTATCATCTACCAACAACGACCCCGCTATTGTACTATTGTAGCTCAGTATTACGTTGATTGCATTTGCATAAAACAGCTGAAATGATATTTTTCTGACATTTTTCGATGACTTCCGCTAAAAGTTCGACAAAAAACTTGACCAAAAACTCGACAAAAAACTCGACAAACTCGATAAAAAAATGGAGTGGAAAGAAACTAATGTGGAGTGAATTTCAATAAATGTGGAGTGAATTTCAATGTCACCTACGGGACTCCGTAGATTAGGATTTTTTTTTAAATTTCAGAATATTTCAGTATGAAACTACAGCCGGCAATTAATTGAAAGCTATATGGCCATTTAGGCAACTATAACCTGAGCCCTCAGTACAACGTAGTACATATACTTTTCTGGGCAGCTTCTCATTTCCTTGCTTCTTATTAAGAAGGAAGCCTCAATGGCTCCATCCAATACAAAAATATCATTGAGATTAAATAAATAGGTCCAAGTTATTGACAGAATTTGGCGATTTTCTGTGGTATGAATTTTGATATAAATACTCGAGCAATTATTGCGCAACATCAACTACATGTGTTTGGATAACGCAAAGAATTGTGGGAGTCATTGAAGCTGGTCCAACATGGCGGCTGCGGGGTTGTCGGTAATTTCATCCTTTAACAATGAAAATAGAAATATCTTGAAAGCTGACGACCTACCGAAAGCTAAAAACAACCGGGAAATCAAGGTATGTTGTAAATTATGTAAACTGTAGTACCAGAATGTTTCAATATTCGATTGCATTGGCCTGAAGACATAAACTAAAGAAGCATAGTTGCGGCCGTCTTTCACGTTTGGGATTCTTTGAGTTTTGTCAAAGTTTTACCAAGTATGTGTAGTTTTGGTTTTAAAGTTATAAAATGGTCTGAATGGTTTTTCAGTAAAGTTGTTTATATCTAAGCATAGCAGTCTTAATCGCTTGATACTACCGGGTAATTTGTTTCAAAGCGAGCAAAACTTCTTGTTTTGTCTATCTTGGATACTATGACTTGTTCAGTTCAATTTTCCCTCTATGACGTCAGTCATATCGCTGTGCCAATATTATTAAATTGTTTTTTTACTGATAGATGTAATACTTGTCAAATCGTGATTGTTCTTATATGACTCTGTTTATTAATAACTATTAATTTTACTGGTAGTGTACTTCTGCAGATTTCAACTTGAGTCGTTCAGAGTACATCTCATGGCAGTGTTCTATACTCTATAGTACAGTATCTAATAGTGTTTAAGTAAAAAAAAAACCAGTTTGACTTATTGAGCTGGAAAGACTATGAAAATGGTAACATGGGCTTTTGAAGGCTACATCTGAGTATTTCCATAGCAATTTTGAGCTGGTCATCATGTTTGAGAATAGCCATATTTCTATCGAGTTTATATCAACATAGGTTTGGACCAATTACTAAAGTACATACTTGTGTGTACTAGTCTCAGAATGTTGTATATATACTGTTTAAGAAATGGGTCATTCTGGAAAAGATCCATACCTCCCCCACAGAGGAAATTTGTGCCATCTGGGGAGGGGAGGGGAGGGAGGTAAATCTACTTCTGATAATAGTAAAATGTACTAGGATGTCCGAAGGGGGGAGGGGGTCAACTTCACATTTCCTTTGTGGGGGAGGTGTGGATGTTTTCTGGAATGACCCAATAGATAATGGCTGCCTGTGTTTATATAAGCCTTAGGCAAAGGTTTATATAAGTACTTTCTAATTGGGTCATTCCAGAAAAGATCCATACCTCCCCCACAGAGGAAATTTGTGCCATCCGGGGAAGGGAGGGGGGTAAATCTACTTCTGATAATAGTAAAATGTACTAGGACATCAGAAGGGGAGAGGGGGTCAACTTCATATTTCCTCCGTGGGGGAGGTGTGGATATTTTCTGGAATGACCCATTCTCCAAAACTCAATCGAGTGTTTGCATCAGGCTATATAAACACAGGGCATCCATTTTCTATTTCTTTTATGAAATAAGGCTGTAACGTCACAATTGTGTTTGCATAGCCTGATATAAACACAGTAATTAACCAATCACAGTGTGCGTAAGACACAACTTATTTTATAAACATATATTTTAGTTTACAGTACAGTATAATATAACAATCAAAATATAGTAAGGTTAGATATACTGCTAAAACAGCAAAGGCCCTTCGTCAGAGAGAAACAGTATATAGTTCATTTGGTTTTTTCACTCTTTGGTGAACTTCAGTAGGCTAGGCACCCTTTTGATAGGGGTCCAAAGGCCCAGATGATTTAAAGTTGTTATTCGAGAAGAACAACAACAGAAAATAGCTAGGCTTTAGAGTACAAAAGTAGCATTTTCTATTCAATTATTTTTAAGACTCCTGAAGGTCTCCCAGCTGTAGATTACTTATTGGTAAATACATGTACTGCATACAATTCTTATTCACAACTTGTAGTGAATAGAATTGTCTAAATTTAGCATTTACCATTAAGTAATTTGTTTATTGTGTGCAGAGTACTAAGATAGATGAGAACTGATGTGGCGATCTATGAATATTAATATTTTCTGACAACATTGTCACTTTTGACATAAAAACACTTTACATGACATACGCTTTGTGAAAAGTGTGTGTTGTTAAGTTTACAAATATATATGTCCTTCTTACTGTGCAGTTCTTGCTAGAATTATTTACAGTGTATCTAGTTCTTTGTGAGTGTATACAACTAACAAAACATTAATTAATGAAACATTGACAAGTGAGTTTCCAGTCATTCAGCAATTAAGTGGAGCAAACATTTTGCTGAGTCAATTAACATTTGAGACTGTAAACTGTTGGTCAATGAAAGGTGGAAAACCACTACCGGTAACCAATCAGAAAACCATGCAATATGTAAGGAAAGCCGGAGTACATGTACTTGGAGAAAACCTACAGTATGGTGTTTGGTTGAGTCAAACTGGAAGTGCTCTTGTCACATGCTGCCAAGCTGTGAAACTTTCAGCAAGATAACTACTGAGAGCAGTGGCGGTGCCATGCAGGGCATGAGAAGTGGCAGGGACAGTGCGAGCGCTGAAGGTGCAAGCACAAGGGGGGTGGGGGCATGCTCCCCTGGAAAATTTTGAAATCTAGAGTCTCTGAAATGCCATTTCCTGCATTTTGGGAGAGATTTTACAAAATTTTGAAAATTATAAAACGTCATAAAAAACACTAAAAACTACATATTTCAGGTCTTTGTATGGGATATTTCATGGGCAATTACTAGATACTGTCAAAAAATTAAGAGAGATGTCTAACAGTGCCATTCTATTTTGAATCATCGATATTAAAAAAGAAATAAAATCACACAATTATTTTGAGGTGTTTTATTACTTGTCTTCATTCTTATATTCAAAGGTTTATTTAGATAGGTTGCCTGCCATTATGCCAGTAGTTCCCATGAACCAGATTTCAAATCTCATTAACCTTAACCCCAAACATTCTTAAACCTAACCCAAATTATTATGTAGTAGCTAACACATAGTAGCTATGAGACGAATGACTGGCATTGCTGCACTAAGTCTCCAGAGCGAACTAACGCAAGAAAACTTGTAAACTGTTTGACCAGCTAGCAGTGTGAGTTGAGCACTTAACATTTCTTACTGGATTTGGAAGAATCTCAAAATTGGTCTTGAAAAAAGTGGGGGGACTCATCCCCCCAGTCCCCCCCCCCCCCAGCAATGCCCCTGGTCTAGAGGATAACAGACATGAGTCAGTTTTCTAGGTTGCCTGGCCCAGCTGCTAAAATTTACACCCTTACAAAAAAGTGAAAGACTTTTTAAAAAGTGAAAGACTTCTAAATTTTGTAAGGGATGTAGGTTGCTTGTAATGAGCTTTATTTCACACTCTGCTACAGTGGTGTAACAGATGATTTTCTTAGAGGGGGGGGGGGGGATGTGACTGGTTCTACCTGTTACTAAGAGTAGTTTTGACACACATTCCCACTTTAATGAGAAACATTAATTTTCATATTAGCAACACTTTTGGTGAGGCATGCAGCATGATACTGTCATACACCAACAGGTGGCCCAACCTCACACTAGGTTCACAGTTGTTATTGTTGTATTTGTTATATATAAACTTGAAAAATGGTGCTGTATTATTTTTAACTTATAGTTCCATAAATCATTAAAATTAACTTACTGGCAACAACTTGACCTAACAGCAATAGTTTCGAATGGCATTTGACCCACGTAGCTCAAACGCCATTTGGAACTATTGCTATTAATTACAAGTCTGATCTGATTGAAGGTAGACAACATGAGAGATGAACTGTCATACACCTGTCACTTTTGCAACATTAGTCACACCCATTTACAAGTAATGGATAAATTATGCTGTTGATCCACTTACACTGTAGAGGGGTGGGGATTTTTGAATTGTTTGGTCTCTTAAAGGGATTTCCTGTATTTTGATGGTATTAGTATTCCTTTAGCATTTCATAATGTGAAACATCCCACGTCATTTTGAAGCAGATAAAAACACAGTTTTTGAACGTGATCATAATTTTCTCAACAGATCAAATTTGATCAAGTTTTTCTAACAATAATTTTTGTGAGGGGCCAGTTGGTGAGTCCGCGCTCATCAGTTAACCACTGCACATCTCTGCCCAAAGCTGTTTAAAACTAAATTTAAAATACAGCAAGTGAAAGTTTATCTCTCTTTTTTTAGATGGAGGTTGAAATTGATAAAAGTCATGAAGGCATACAACAATATTATATTACAAAAATTGAAGAACTGCAGGTAATGTTCTATCTGGAATATGTGTAACAGGGTTCTGCCCAGGAGCATGTGAGTGCTGGGTACCTACAGGCCCAGGGGCTTGTCAGACTATTAAATATTACTATTAAGTATTTATGTGGATAATATAAATATTAATAAAACTGCAATGCAGTAACTGAAAGGAGAGACATGTTTGAGAATACTACATGTTTAGTGATAAGGACCTGGTGGAACACTTGTTGGATATATTGGGAAAATCTAGTCTATCATAACACACAACCACACTCTACTTAAACAATGAACATTTAAGCTATATTTATATACATGTTAGGGCATGCTAGAATATACAGTATGACAAATTCTCTACATAAAGCTAGGGCAAGGTTTCCTGCATATGTTCTTCGACTACCAACGCCGGTGTATCAGGCATTAATCAACAAAGTGCGATGTGATTAGCACCTTACCCAAGTATCAGACAATCCAATCTGGCTTTGAAGGAATATCGTATTTCACCGAAGCTAATATTGTGTGTGTTGTGGTGCTGAATTTCACCAAATAATATTGTTTAAATAATAAAAAAATCACCAAAGACGAAAAAATACAAAATGATGTATATTAATTAAAAGATATATAAAAAATACAACACATTAAGAGGTTTTCTTATTACATATTTTGAGTGCTGGGCGGAAGGGTTTGTTTTGGCGTGAGTGCCGGGCAGCACTGCTGAGTGCCGGGTGCTGCCGCCCAGCACCGCCCACTGTGGGCAGAACCCTGGTGTAAACAAGACTGAGTCTTGCTTGTAATACGGTAGGAAACCATAATACTTAAAGTGCCTTTAAACTCAAATAAGATATTACTGAATGGATTCTATGTAGTGTGAATAGTTGAATTGCCAAAATATTTTCTGACTTGAACTTCTATTTGTTGTTATATTGAGGTTTGTATTTACAAAATGTTAATGAGGATGACGTCAATGTAGGCATTTGTGTGTGTGTTTTTTCTTGTACGATAAACCACTTGAAGATTTTAATGAAAAAAATGATAAAATACAGAATGTACATGTACTATTCAAGTATTCCATTAACATGTGAATTGGGTAATATTTCTGCTGTAATGAAACACTGCGTATGCAAATTATGCCTACATAGACATCATCCTCATTACCATTTTGGAAATACATGTACAAACCTCAATATCACCCTTATACAACTGCAGCATGGAGGTGACAGGTTGTTGGAACAACTTGTCACGTGTTTGTTGTGGATACACCATGTAAATTATTTAATCACTAAGCTTTCATTAAATTGTTTAATCTGATGTGAGCCAACATTTACTAATAATATATGTTTTGATGAAGTCTCGAGTATTAGTGGGATGAAAGCTTAGCAATTAAATAATTTATATGCACGTAGTGTATCCACAAGCAATGTAAATTACATGTACATACAGTATTTCACCACCATACAATGTGTCAAAAACCTGGGACAGCCAGTGCAAACACATGATGGTGACAGCCTGTCAGAACAGCTTTCACATTTTTTAATAGCATCATATACAATATGCTGTACTTCAACTGTCACATATTTGCTTGCAATTCATAACTGGGGTTTGACCACCTTTTTCCAGCTGTACATGTATGGTGTTGTTTCAGTACTTTTATTTCAGTGCTGTTATTGTACCAGTACAATACATCATGTACTTAATTTAATAATGTGCAGTTAAATCGCACATAGCTATCACATCAATTGTGACACAGGTATACATGTACAACATGAACCTGTGCCAACAGATCTAATGTATATGCTTTTGTAGTAGATGCTTATTTTTGTGCTAGAAAGTACAGTTCCTGTAAATGCCCCCCTACTCGTGGATATTTAATTTTAACTACATTGTACAATAACCTGTACCTTGCAATAAATCGTTTAACAATAACAGAAAATAAATATTTTATGAAAAATTTAGCTAACAGTTACAGAAAAAGTGAAGAACCTTAGAAGACTTGAAGCCCAAAGAAATGAACTAAATGCTAAAGGTAATATTACGTTAACACTGTAACATTAGGGTGTTAATGGTTTACACTTAATGTCATACTACATGTACTCTATTATTTTAGTAATACTGTACATGCAGCTCTGAGCATTCTGTTTTGGTATTACTACAGCTGTATAACTGTATATAATCTGTCCCTCTTTAGTAAGTCATTGCATTGGCAACTGAATTGCATTAAGAGTTATTAGTTGGCATACCACAGTACATGTATATAATTAAATACTTACTGTAATTAGAGAATTCATGATTGACAACTAGTTACATGTAATATCGCAGGCTACATGAAATACAGTACGTCTTTTGTGACCTGTCCAAAGGTTGTTATCTAATATGTATTGTAGTTGTCTTACTGATACATATCAAATTATTGGACTGGATCGAACGTAACGTTAATGTAAACATTTGATTGAACGATTATTTGTTAGAGTGTAATAATTTTTCGCATTCTGTGAAATTCAACTCTCGTGAAAATTTCATACCAGTACAGTACAGAACTTAATTTTTGAGCTTTTGCAATTATGATACAAATTTCAAATGTTGTTGTCATGAACTACAGCCGCAAGCTTACGTTTTTCAGTTTTTATTTTGTAATTGTGTTTATACAGTAGATCTACAGTAATGTTGTCTGGTTTTTACTGTATATGCATACAATCAATACACCGTATTTTCTTGAAGTTTCATTGCTATAACGTCTTTATTTAATCTGTGTTAAAGTTCGCATGTTAAGAGAAGAATTACAGTTGTTACAAGAACAAGGTTCTTATGTTGGAGAAGTCATGAAACCCATGGATAAAAAGAAAGTTCTTGTTAAGGTATGCACTTGTTAAAGGTTTATTGTCATTGCATTATTACTGTGTGTTCGTATTAAACTTGTTTATATATTTTTATATTCTTGTATTACTATTGCGATGTTGTGGCGAGTTAGCTGCGCAGCAGAATCTCCGGCAAACTTACGTAATGCATGCTTGTGAGTTTGTTTATTCGTTTGTGTGGAATCGATAACTGCATGACGACGTTTCTGATGCGACGTTTTTACCGTCAAGCAGGGCACTTCAACTTTCAGAATGTTGTGTGAGTCACTGATCTGGTTATAACTGGATGGGGCATGAGGCCGGATTTTGCGTGCCAGTTGTATGACGACGTGACCACTACCCAAGATGGCCGCCACCAAAGTTCATAAGCGTTCGTAGATTGAAAACAGACAGAAAAAGTTATTTTAAGAAAATTTAAATGAATGTAATGACACAAGAAGTACTCAATAAGGTTTAAGACGCTAATTTCTTGTATTTTTTTCTATTACTAAGCTGTAAAACCTTTAAATTTCGTTGTTTTTCTTCAGTGCCGACAACGAAGAAACTTCACGATAATATAAACAGAAAAACAGACTATAAAATCTGCGAAGAACTAAATTCCAAGTCTTAAATTGTACCTTTTATAGTAATCTTAATGCCTTAACAATATTTCGTGTTGTATTGTTAAAAAAACTAAACGAACCGGCATCGTCTGTTGTTTGCTTTACGGCTTTTCCGACTCCCCCAGCACAGAGTACTTAATATTGCCTCCCCGGATAATCTCACCATGACGTCCTGACGTCAAGATTGTTTATGCTAGTCAACTTTGGGATTGGGAACAAGTTCTAAGGCCGCAATGCGTCATATGTTCCACTACGTAAGATGGCGGCGACTGGCACGAAATGTTTGACTGCTGGCCATAGGGAATGACCTATCCAGTTATATAGAGATCAGTGGTGTGGGTACTGTCTGTCCGACGTGAAAGCGGAAATTGGACATTGACAATAAGCCATTTGCACGATGACGTGAGATGGTATTGGGTGACTACAACTACCAGAATGCTTTGTCAGTATTCTGGGACTTTGCCTAAAAGGGATGACTCAAAAGGACCCGTCCAGTCCTTTCACGGCTTTTCCGAAATATGTCGTCAAATTTGTTTTTCCCAAATTTGTCGTCAGTTTCAGTGAGTCTCAAGATTTTAGTAATCTTTTCGATACCCTAACCACAACATAAACCCTGAACCTAATCAGAAGTCTGGTTTGCCCCTTAGCTTTTTGGGAAAACATATTTGACGACGTATTTTGGAAAAGCCGCGAAAGGACTGGACGGGTCCCTTTGGTCATCCGTTTTAGCCGAAACCCTAGAATACTGGCAAAGCATTCTGGTAATTGTAGTCACCCAACGCCATCTCACGTCATCGTGCAAATTGCCTATTGTACAGTACAGTAATTGTTCGTAGTAGTGTTATGCGCATCCAATGTACATGTGTTTGTTTATGTTTATGTTTTTGTAATTTTATAGGTTCATCCTGAAGGAAAATTTGTGGTTGACTTGGATAAGGCGATTGATATTAATGACGTAGGTGCAGCTCGTCTTCTGAAATCTTAATTTTAACTTTGTTTTGAGGTTTATGTTCGGACTCGTCGCTTCACGACTCGGGCAATTTTGTGAAAATTTTGAAAACACTTGTGTAATTAAACCTTAATTTTCCTCGGCCCCATACTACTACCTATACAAATCTTGAAGTTTCTTTCTCGGTAAATAAAAACAAAATGATTTCATTGCAGAAGAGTCATGAGATAAGATAGTTTAGTTCACTCGTGCGATAAAGAATTTAACATCGCTTATGAAGCGTTAACGTCGACTCGGGTCCGCGGCCCATTGTGGCCGTTAAGCCCCCATTGATTCATCCTCACTTATCATACAAGCAAGTCGGGAGCAGGGTATATTGTTAAAACTATTTTAACTTTGCAATATAATGATGCTGATGATGATTATGAGTACAGTATTTGAATTTTATTCTTTGTAGGTTACACCAAACTGTCGTGTGGCATTGAGAAATGACAGTTATACTTTACATAAAATTCTTCCCAATAAGGTACGTGTACAGTGTTTATATTCTGAGCAATAACCAAATGGATTAGTGGATTACAATACAACCTTGCTATCTTAAACCCGATTGCGTAGAAATTGTTGCTGCATCGAGCAAGAGTTGATTTACCTTTCACTTATTGTACACTATTTCTTTAATTATACGGTTTTAAGATATAATTAAAAGACGTTTTGCAGACCTTCATCAAGCTCAAATACTCATAAAACGTTTTATAGTAAAACAATCTTAGACAAGGATCGAACCTGCAACCTTCTAATGACCAATCAAACGAGAACGCAAGTCATTGCAAGTTGGCAGTCACAAGTTTCTGTGGCGGTCGTTCGAACAAACCAAATTAACAAAATAAAGGTTTCATGAGTGTTTTAAACAAGTTTTAACTTTGTCACGGTACATAATATTTTCGGGAAATTATTCAGAGGGGCTGAGATAGCATGACTGCCAACTTGCGATGACTGGCGTTCTCGTTTGATTACGGCTTAACCATTGAGCTGCGGATGGAGAGAAAGATTCCAAATCCATAGTCCTATATATGCTCCTAAGGCCTAGTTCAAACGGGGAACTTTTCATGTGCCGAATCTAATGCAAATGAGTTTGAACAAAGCATTTTTACTCATTTGCATTAGATTTGGCACATGAAAAGTTCGACTTTGAACTAGGCCTAAGTTATGGCGATTGCATGAGATGTAGCCAGGCAGTTTAGGTGGTATGACGAGTTGTACTGTACGTACCTGTAGCACATGTGTTTCTTCACTGTCTGGTTGTTGTCGCCACGGTTAGTTCCCACTTCTCTTTCAATGTTTATTCTAGCGAATTCACGCATGCGCAAACGTTTGGCAGCGGTGTTGATGAGATGTGCCTTACGTTCTTTACGTTCACGCGTACGTTGTAGTAAAGCCAGGCTAAATATTAAAAATAATTAAAATTAAATTTACTAATGCTAAATATCAAACTAATTTTTGATATCAGGTCGATCCTTTAGTCAGTTTGATGATGGTTGAAAAGGTGCCTGATTCTACATATGAGATGGTTGGTGGTCTTGACAAACAGATAAAAGAAATAAAGGAGGTTAGTTATTGTTTTGATGTCTAGTTCTACTGCAACCTCGTACACCCAGTTTGACTGTATTGTATATAGGTAATTTCCGCGCAACGTCATCAACCTCCTTAACTATATCTAAATTCCACATAGTCGTTTAGAAAATGGAAAATGCTCAACGAGGCGCTGTATGCAGAATGAAAATAGACTAAAAATATATGCAGTAGAAGAAGTGCGTCGTTGAGATGGCGAGTGTGAGTAATTAATGAGCTGAAGCATTTTTCAAGGCTTTATGTATTCCGACTGAGCTTCTTACTGTAGAATAACCATTACCGAAAGCTTTGCTATGAATTCATGTGTATATGTACAGCTATATGATGATTGCATAAGAAGGTGAAGTTTTGGATATTAGAAAACGAAATACTAGTCGAGGAGGAGAAGCGAGAAAACGTCGACCACGTAGCACCCCCACTACACAATAGTTTTGCCTCCAGATTATATAATAGGCTGATACCCATAGAACATTGCTAGGTCAGTCGTACTCACAAATTGTGGGGTCAGTGGCCTGCTACATAGAGGGGGTGGGTGGTCCTTATTGACAGACTTATAAAAGTGCACATGAAACGAAAATTAAGTTTTTCGTTTCCTTGCTTTGTTGTTGAGATATTTCAGTTTGTTTGAAATGTAAATTAAACACCTTGACGTCACAAGTGCATAATGAGTTATCGGAGGAGGTTATATATATTTGCTATTATCAAACATAATCACTTGAAAATTCTACATGTTTGGCGTTGTGAGAGAAACACATGCATATACTTCCTTCGAGTTAAGTTTGGTTTGATAATAGTAAAGATATATAACCTTCTCTGATAACTCATGATGCATATATATGACGTCAAGTTGTTTAATTTACATTTCAAACGAACTGAAATATCTCAAGAACGAAGCAAGGAAACGAAAAACTGCAAAAGATGTTACTCTATCATTTTAAGTGTTCTTTCAAATTTAATTTTCGTTTCATGTGCACTTTAAGTCTGTCAATGTAAGGACCACCCACCCCCTCTATGTAGCAGACCACTGACCCCACAATTTGTGAGTACGACTGACCTAGCAATGTTCTATGGGTATCAGCCTATTATAATCTGGAGTCAGAACTATTGTGTAGTGGGGGTGCTACGTTACTGACGTTTCAATTGTGGGCCTTTAATTGGAGTAAATTTTCCATGCTTTACTCTGATGAAAGACTCCGCTTGAAATGTTAGCTAGTATTTCTGCTAAAGTCTAAACAGTTCACTATCTTTTTGCTGTACGTGTTACAGTATATGATGAAAAGTAATGTGAGAGCTAAAACTCTTGAGTACATGTACCCATGACCCTATTTTAAGTAACAGATAAAGCATGAGCGGCCAATCTGTATCTGATTTACAAGGCGAGCTGCAAGCGAGCCGTAGTAAATCAGTTACAGATTGGCTGCAAATACTTTATCGTACTTATCTAAATATACGCATCTAAATAGCCATGTTTTCAAACTATTTTTCAATTTGGATTGATTTTAGCTAAGTAAATTTAGAAAAAAGTTTACGTAAATCAGGACGAATTTGTGTGCGATTTACAGATATTGATTAAATATTCATTTCTTTTGAATTTTCTTCATGAATTTTTAATGAATTTGATAAGAGTAGTGAATGTGGCAGTACTCTACTACTCACGACTCGCGGTTATCGTCACGTGCATAAGTGCAATATATGACTGAATTACTTCACCGTCCTCCATTTAATTGTGGGATAGACATAAAAATTTGTTGGAGTAACAGTTTCGCCGTCCTACCCGAACAATATACTGTAGATGATGATTGGTGTGTCACACTGTAGGTAATTGAACTTCCTGTGAAACATCCAGAACTATTTGAAGCTCTTGGAATTGATCAGCCTAAGGTTAGTGCAAGTATATTTGTAAAATACAAAATCACGTTCTTATACTGTAACTATAATTTGTGTGTGTTTCTCCAAATTTTTATAGCTCGTGTCAGATTCAACTGATAAAATTGGCCTCATTGGTCAGATTTTTCTAATTCTTATAGTTTATGTACAGTATAACGGTCAGATTTAACTCCCGAAGTCGGCTATGCAAAAGATTGTTCATCTTACTGTAAGTTCGTAACTGGCCGATAATTTTAGGAAATGGTGTAAAAGACAAAACACAAAGCGAAAATGTCATCGCGAGACTTGATGTTTACGTTAAAGCAAGATAGTACATTACAAAATAAGTATAGGTACATATAATAAGGAGTGCAATTACAGTAAGAATTAATATATAAAACACTACGAGTGATGTTTGGCAATTGAACCAAAATTATACGAGCCATAAATGAAATGACGCTCTCATGCTGTGTAATTGCAATTAGTATCACCATTCCCAATTAGTTGGTCAAACTTAAAGACCGCTAATTGGTCGATACTATTAATTCAAATTTATCCTAAGGGAAACCTAAGAGAAATTTTTCATTATTTGTATGTAAAATAAAGCGGAAAATGTTGACTGACTCAATTTTTTTCTCTTAAAGTGCCTATGAAACGAAAATTAAGTCTGTCTTATTTGAAACATCTTTTGAAGTTTTTCGTTTCCTCGCTTCGTTCTTGAGATATTTTAGTTTGTTTGATATGCAAATTAAACATTTTGACGTCACACGCGCATAATGAGTTATCAAAAAAAGCTATATATCTTTTAGCCTGCGTGCAGACTTCACAGTCTGCACGCAGGCTATATATCTTTGCTATTATCAAACCAAATTAATTCGATTTATCTGACAATAGCAAAGATATAACTTCATTTCGATAACTCATTATGCACGTGTGACGTCAAAATGTTTAATTTGCATATCAAACAAATTGAAATATCTCAAGAACGAAGCAAGGAAACGAAAAGCTGCAAAATATGTTACTCTATCATTTTAAGTGTTCTTTCAAATAAGACAAACTTAATTTTCGTTTCATAGTCACTTTAATGTATCGTATACACGCTTCAACTTGAATATCACGCCTCAAGATGTCACTTGCCTTTTTCTCTTTATAATAGGGTGTGCTACTTTACGGCCCACCTGGAACTGGCAAAACACTGCTTGCTAGGGCTGTAGCTCACCACACAGCTTGCACGTTCATAAGAGTGTCTGGTTCAGAACTCGTACAGAAGTTTATTGGGGAAGGTGCTAGGATGGTGCGAGAGTTGTTTGTCATGGCCAGGTAAGAACATGGTCATGTAAATGATTGTTCAAAACTCGTTGTTGTTGTTGTTGTTGTTGTTGTTGTTGTTGTTGTTGTTGTTGTTGTTGTTGTTGTTGTTGTTGTTGTTGTTGTTGTTGTTGTTGGTGGTGGTGGTGGTGGTGGTGGTGGTGGTGGTGGTGGTGGTGTTTTTGTTGTTATTGTGTTGTTGTTGAATGTAATCTAAAAATCTTATATCTGATCTTGACATGATCAGATTCAGAAATAGAAAGAGCAAGTCAAATTTGGTAACAAGTGAAAATTTCAAAACCACGTTTCAAAAAAAACGAAGACCAGTTTTAGAAGAAAAATATTTCCGTACAAGTATACAGTATAGCGATGTATGTTTATAATTGCATGGTTTATTGGTTTATCTGTCTTTATAGAGAACACGCACCATCTATTATTTTTATGGATGAAATTGATTCAATTGGTTCATCAAGAATAGAGTCTGGTGGATCAGGTTAGTTATTGTTAAAAAACAACTTAGTTCGAACTTAATATAATTACATTTATTAAACAAATACATTAATAACGTTCTATACGTATGAGAACTTGATTAACATCTTGAAATTGTTGACTGTGGATGGTCACCATGAGTCAGATAGAATATAACAGTTAGTTACAATAGTTGTAGGTAGGTAGGTAGGTAGGTAGGTAGGTAGGTAGGTAGGTAGGTAGGTAGGTAGGTAGGTAGGTAGGTAGGTAGGTAGGTAGGTAGGTAGGTAGGTAGGTAGGTAGGTAGGTAGGTAGGTAGGTAGGTAGGTAGGTAGGTAGGTAGGTAGGTAGGTAGGTAGGTAGGTAGGTAGGTAGGTAGTAAGAGCCTCATGTGAGTAGAGTTCAGTTGATCTCTCTCTCCGTAAATGTAGGTCTGAGCTGTAATCTGTTTAGATGGCCCTGGGTAAGAATAGTTAGTTAGTTAGTTAGTTAGTTAGTTAGTTAGTTAGTTAGTTAGTTAGTTAGTTAGTTAGTTAGTTAGTTAGTTAGTTAGTTAGTTAGTTAGTTAGTTAGTTAGGGAGGGAGGGAGTGAGGGAGGGAGGGAGGGAGTTAGTTAGGGAGGGAGGGAGGGAGGGAGGGAGGGAGGGAGGGAGGGAGGGAGGGAGGGAGGGAGGTAGTAATAGCCTCATGTGAGTAGAGTTCAGTTGATCTCTCTCTCCGTAAAATGTAGGTCTGAGCTGTAATCTGTTTAGATGGCCCTGGGTAAGATTAGCTTATGCTAACCAGGTGATTTTAACCCTTTATAAATAAAGTTTCAGTAGTGGTAAAACCACTGATAAACTAGTGGTTTCCTAGAGTTGATCTAAAGCCTGGTTTCCTTAAGATCGTCTCGATCGCTCCGATTGCCCAAATCTCTCCAATCAGACTAGAGATATCTCGAATCGCCCAATCTGATTGGATGGATTCAGGTGATCGGGACGATCTTAAGGAAACTAGGCTTAATCAAGATGAACGGGTTTTCGTTCCTTTCGTAATGTTGTTAAAGTCTAAATACTCTCTACTGCTCAAGATTGATGGCGCGAGTCTATCCGTTTTTCTATCGAGTTATGGAAACATGGTTTTAACCAATCAGAATGCACATTTTTAAAAATGTTATTTTATGAACAACTTTAGGCGATAGTGAAGTTCAAAGAACGATGCTGGAACTCCTAAATCAACTTGATGGATTTGAAGCCACGAAGAACATAAAGGTACAGTACATGTACATCTCAAACTCATTAATACTTCATGAGGAAAACACAAAGGAAATCAGTACCGTGTCTGTGGTTTGGATATCGGAGGAGAAATTCACCTCGATTTTCAACAAACGTCTCGGTGTTTGGATATCCTGATGAAACACTCTTCCGAGTGTATGATATATTACATAATGCGACCAAAGTATGTTCGTTAATTTTGTCAGCGGGTTTAATGTTTGGGAGTTATTCATTGTTGTTCGAAGTTAATTATTTGTGGCCTCAGGACAATGTCAAGCCCACGCAAGAAACGTACAAACTTTCTTCAATTTACAATCTCGTATGTAATATATCAAACACAAGAAGGAGTGTTTGGTATCAAACACCGAGAAATGTATTGAAAAGCAAGACAAAGCCGAGGTATTTTTACCAACTTCGAGGTGTTTTGATATCAGATCAAACCCAACTTTCGAGTGTTTGGTGTTCAGTAGTTTCAAATGAGTAGTATTTTAAGAGAAATTTGAGGTAAAAGTTGGCTTGATTTATGCAAGTGTGTGATCACGTACTGTATATCCAAACTCTCTCTTCGTAGTACGAAGTTCGTACTGATTACTTTTGCTTTTATGTTATTAATTATTAATGATGCTGAGAAAGTGTATTGAACTCTGACCTAATAAAGAGTTGCCGTGTAAAATAGCGTTTATTCACTAATTTCAAGATGAGTGTCTTTGACCAGAAACTTTGCACTATCCTTGGGATCAAGTTATTGTTATTCAAGTCTTACTATTTTTGACAATAGGAAGTCGATTTAAAACGCACTTCAATGCCTGTCTTGATTAATTTTTGTCATAAAACTTTGAAAAAAAATTATGCAAGCAGACGTGACTGATAGTTAACTTGTCAATGAAGGTTGGGGTAGGTGCCATGATAGCAAAGCAACGAGCAATTCGTGGCAACCAAGCCACGGGTCGACCCCCAGTACCTGTCACACTGAATAATCAGTGGAAATTGTATTTCGTTATGCTTACATGTTTACCAAATCCTAAAAGCAAACCTAAAGCACCCCAATTACCATTAGAGGAGTGGTGGGTACGGCAAAGCAATGCAATCGACAAGGCACAACAGCAAACACAAAGCAAGTGAAGAGCGCAAATCATGTGACATAGCATCGCACGCCATTTGCGCATCTGCGCATGCAATAGAACTATACCGCTGGCCAGCAGCTATTCTCCCTATTAACTTTGATTAGTTATAATTACATATAAAAATCAAGAAAGAGGACTAAAATTACGACCTTGCAAAAAAGAATAGCATCAAGAACCATAAATAAAAGAACCCAAAACCATTAAATAAATTTTGTAATGAAGCCGCGTTTGTTGCATGGTCTTACAAAAATCTTGGGCCAGTACTTTCTGACACAGAACTCACACTCGTTTATAAGTATTCATATAATGCTATTTGTTATAGGTTATTATGGCCACAAATCGAATAGATATATTAGATGCAGCCTTACTTCGGCCAGGACGGATTGATAGAAAAATTGAATTTCCAGCGCCAAATGAAGAGGTAGGATTTCTATGATATCTCTAATTTTTTGAAATATTATTTGCGGTGATGGCTTTTGCGTCATTGAGCACTCTAAAGCAAGTAGGTTTGGGCATGTGAGTTTGCAAGATTGGTTGAGGTGTGAAGCCACACACCCCCCACCCCCCATGCCATACCAAATTTCTCATTTAATTTTTTCTTTAAACAATGAGCATAACCACGAGGTGTTGATATAACCAGGAGATAAATATTAAGATCTTACCAAGCCTGAAAATTTTGTAATAAAATGTCAAAATGTTCGACCAGATCAATAAGATGTTAATAAACCACATTTCTTTTGGTACTAACTACCATTTTACTGAACTCATATCTTTTTACCAAATTTTAGGCCCGTCTGGACATCTTAAAGATTCATTCTCGTAAAATGAATTTGACCAGGGGGATAAATCTTCGAAAAATTGCAGAATTGATGCCTGGTGCATCTGGTGCCGAAGTAAAGGTCAGTATTCTTTTTTTATTGTATTAATATCTACTTGCAATGATTGTGCACGTTGTAAGTTACTTTGTATACTTTACTTTAATTCACTTCACTTCACTTTATTTCACTTTACTTTACTTCACTTCTTTTTACTTCTACTTTTACTTTTACTTTTACTTTTACTTTAGCAACGTTACTATTACCCCGCATTAATTATTATGTAGCCCGATTGTACATATTGGTCGTCGATAATTGTACTTAATATAAATTCCAAGTTTATAATGCAAATCCTCAAATTTCATTGCCTATTCCAGGAGTTTATAATTTGTGATATAAACCTCTGTCGACAAGCCAATTACACCTTTATTTAACTAAATTGACTAATCACAAAATGAGTAGTATGTCACAAGCAATGATCAGTAGAACCAGCGGTTGTTGTGTTAAGCAACAATGGTCACAATGGCGTTCGCGTCCGACGAAGTTGGTCTCTGTGAGCGCCATTGACGCGAGTTTGGGAGGGGGGGGGGGAGGGGGGGGTGTTCCCTCGGAATTTTTTTTTTTATTTATAGATGCTCTGAGATGCATTCTGGTGCATTTTAAGCTAAAATAGGCAGAAAAATTGTTGGAAAACACTTTTTTGTGGAAACGCGTAATATTTACATGTTTGTACTATTATAATTTTACTGTTTGTACAAAAATTGTTGGGGGACAGTGAACCCCGTCGTCCCCCGGTTTTGCCACCCATGGATCCTGATATTATACAAAATTTGGAAAATAAGCCCCGAATTTCAATAGACACAGATAGTACTGCAGCTAATGTCAGAAATTTAAATACTTCATTGTGATTGTCATCTTTGAAATCAAGTTTACTACGCGTTATTCAATTGGCAATTGCGAGTTGCGACCGTGTCTGTTTTAAATGTCTTGTTCAGTGGCGGCGCTACGGGGTGGACTGGGGTGGACATCCCAGTTCTTTTCCAGATCGATTTCTTAATTTTCCCAAATCCATGGAGAAAACATGGGGGGGGGGGGGGGGGGGGGGGCGAAGTAGTATTGAGACTTTTTAAGATTGTGGCTATAATATTATTTGGCAGTGGCGCTCAAGGCTGATAATCACTCCAGCGTTGGTAGGAGAACTAGAACGGTCAGGAGTACTATTGCATTTCATGAAGGGTTACATAAAGTACGCTCGGTCGCATCCTCCGCTGATACGAAGTAGTTAGGACTCGGGCCCTAAAATGTGTTTTCTTTTGTGCATTTTTGATGACGTTTTATAACCTTCAGAATTCTGTAAAATCACCCCTGTGCAGGAAATGGCGTTTCAGGGACTCTAGATTCCAAAATTTTCCGGACCCCCCTAAAGGTTTCTCGAGCCTTCGGCGCTCGGTTTGTCCACCCCAATTGTATCACCCTGGCGCCGCCACTGGTCTTGTTTATCACTCCAACAGTAAAGGCTTTTTGTCTCATCCGCTAGAATGCATTAAAAACAAGAATTAAATAAGTTTGTTAATATTTTCAGAGGCTTTTATACGGTGCATATAGCTGAAATGATACAAGCGAACGAAGTTTCAAATCGAATCAAACATCACGATCACAGTGATATACGATACTCTAATGTCTTTGGTTCGCCTAGCTCTTCTTGCTGGTGTTCGTTCTTGCTTTATTTATACCCTTCTCTGAGGCTGCGAATGTCCTATTAATCAATCAAAAATTCTCTTTTTATATGAGTTGTTAAGTTGTTACGTATACACAAACGCTACTTAGCGCCGTCTTTTTGTGTGCCCACGAGCGTCTGTGACTGCTGGCAGAACATTGGATTGCGTAATAGTGCGAACAGAAATCTGTACAAATACAATTTTCAACAAATCGAGATCTTGGTCAAGAGCTAACCCAAGACGAACGCCAAGAGTAGTGTGATGCTTCGCTGAATCTCGGCAGCAATAAGGGTCAAATGCAGAAACGGTGATTTGGTTAGGCAGTATTTAGGTATAAGTTTCTGAAGTTAGTAAGATTTTGTCATTGTGTCTATTGATTAATCCTTACTTATGTAGAGATATGTTTTTGTTATTTGCTCATTGAGCCATCTGTCTCTTGTCCAGGGTGTGTGTACCGAAGCAGGAATGTTTGCACTTAGAGAAAGGAGAGTTCACGTAACACAAGAGGACTTTGAAATGGCTGTGTCAAAGGTAAGACATTGTGTTGACAGATGGTACTGCTGGAGTGCTTGGTGTTATTGGTGGTGGTGGTGCTAGTGCTAATGCTAGTGGTGATGATGGTAGTGATGAGTGCTAGTAGTGGTGATGTTAGTGATGATGGGGCTGCTGGTGGTAGTGATGGTGCTGCTGGTAAGGATGGTGCTACTGGGTGCTATTGCTGGTGGAGGTGCTAGACTGCTAGTGCTAATGGTGCCGGTGACGCCAATGGTGCTGATGGGTGTAAATGCTGGTGATGGTGCTAGTGCTGGTAGCTGTGACGGTGCTGCTTGTGGAGGTAATGCTGGTGGGTAGTGATGGTGCTGCTGCTGGGTGATGATGCTGCTGGTGGTGATGGTGATGGTGCTGCTGGTAGTGATTGTGCTGCCGCTGGTGTTAGAGATGGTGCTGCTTGGCGCTGGTGGTGGTGCTACTGCTGCTGATGGTAGTGATGCTATTGGTAGTGCTGGTGCTGGTGGGGGGTGACGGTGCTGCTGGGTGCTATTGCTGGTGGTGTTCATGCTAGTCCTAGTAGTGGTACTGGTGCTGGTGTCGATGGTGATGGTGTTAATGGTGCTGCTGGGTGATGGTGGTGATGGTGTTGCTGGGTGGTGGTAGTGCTCCGTCATTATTATCATCATTATCGTCTTGTTCACATTTCAAAGTGATAAACTAATAATTATAATTATCCTTTCTCTATATGTACCAGCAGCTAAGCTTGTAACTTTTGTCTAAAACTTACTTTAACATTTTGTTTTCAGATCATGCAAAAAGATTCGGAGCGCAACATGTCGATGAAGAAACTATGGAAATAATAATATTCACAAAATGGAAGCGCTTAAAATACTACTCCTTTATCTTGAATTTTAAAGTTGCGTCACGGTGAATGAAAATTAAACTGCGAATAGGTTTAAAATTTCTACCACAATACCAACTAAACAAAAACAGCGATATAAGTTAGAGTGAGAACACCATAAAATGATTTACACAATGTTTACACCAAAATTTTCAGGCGGAGTGTGTTAAAGAATTTCCTCCAGTTTTTTTAAAGGGAGGTTCATTAAGTGAGAGGTGTAACTATTTTAAAGGAACTCGTATACCAATATTTTTGTTGCGAAGTGTACCCGGCACGACCATATTATGTGGTGCCGCATTTATTGTCACATGAGAACATCTGAGTGTGACTACTTTCTCAATGCCACTTTCAAACAAACTACGAGAGCGTCGTATAATAGTCTGATACTCGCCGCTCTAATACTGGTGTGTACGTGAGAAGACGACTACGTTTAATGTTCATATTTTAATCCATTTCATAAGCACGGCTAAAAGTTTACGGTGCCTCCATTTTGCTGGTCAGTACATTGGATGACGCGACACTGGAAACTGTTTGTCGGTACTTAGATTACATTGACAATGAAATAGCTCGTAGTATTATGCAGTTAAGACCGGTTCTTTTAATATTGTTGTTTAGTAATAGTATTTGTTGACCTAGCTGTAACTACTTTTCCGTAATATAACTTTTGCATAAGAGCACTTCAGCAAAAATAGGTAGATAATTTGCTACCTTTTGCATTTGCTGCTTTCATTGGTTTTATAACGCTTTTGCAACACGGAGCGAGCGTGAGACCCAGTGGTTATGCATGCATTGACGAAAATGACAACTGCCAAGTCGGCAACCAGTCAGTGAGATCTGGGGGAGCTTTGAATTATCCTTCATAATATTTTTCGCTTTTCAATTATCTACGTGAATTGAGCAGCAGGGAATTTGTCTGCGCTGTTAAAAGATATCGCGGGCTCATCGTGTTTTGTTATCGTCTGTGGCGAAATTTTGAAAATGTGGAGAACGTAATGACGACCAAAATATCTTCAAGATTTACTAAATCTGTCGGTCAACCAGAGTTTTAAACTATGTTGTCCAATTAGTGGAGACACTGACGTTCTTCTGATAGGTGAAAGAAGACATTTTAGCCAGGAAGGTGTATGAAGTGATGGTACGAAGAAGCCGCATTGGAGTCAAATTGATAGCGAATGTTCGATCGACTATAACTCAAAATCTGCCTTCTTCCACAAAATTTAAATGCTGGTTTCACTTTATTCCATTACTGCATTTGATATCTGAGAGGTATTTCGTAATGTGAAAATTGGGGAAAGTGGGTAAATTATGTATTCATTCCTTTCATCCGACAACTTGATACCCTGCAAGTCAGAGCCCCTTTCCGACTTACGCAGGCTTCGGGGGAAAGTAGGCCCTCCCAACAAACTCGATCTTCGCCCAAGTTTGGGGCGAGTCAGTCAGGTTTTAAACTGGTCAAACAAGTTCTTGTTTATAAAGACGCGTAATCAGGAAAATAGTTAGAGTTCACGCATGCTCAAAAAGAAATCGAGTTTGTTGGCAGAGCCCACTTTCACCCGAAGCCTGGGTATACCTATGGTAGACCGAGTCTAGGTTTCGGCTCCGTTTTTTTGTTTATGTTTCGAAATGGCAATCATTACGTCATCCCATAAGGCCTTGCGCGGCTGAAATGCGTCACTTTCCTGAATCCTGATGTCTGATCAAGTTGTTCGAAGTCAAGTGTTCTTTCTTGGACGTGTTCAGTGTGTTCACAGACATAGTTATTGTTCAATAATGTCGCTGGCAGGTCTTGGTCTTATATACGCCGGTACAATCGCACACGCCGTTGATTAAGTGAACTTTATAAATGAACTTTAGTCTGACTAAACATGATCTATTTAACACCCAAAGGGACTCGACATATGAACGTTGTGTGGAAATACGTTAAATACAGGCAATCGTGTTTTGTGTATTGCGAATTGTGTTTTCTATCGGAGAATCCATATCTTTGGCGTCAAACGCAACGGGCTCCATATTGCCATAGTGATATACTGACTTAATTGGAAAAGTAGGACACTGTGGCCCAGAGTTAGACTGCAACGTCTGCCATTTGATTTTAGTTTTGTGGCCAAGTTGTTCGCATTTGTGATAGTAAAAGACGATATTTCGGAAGAGCTAAAGTTGTAATTTACTATCTAAGGGCCTGTTTATATGATCCCGGTGTACCGGGATGTCCCGGTTGCCCGGGATGAATTTCACCCCGTGTTTATATGGAGTAAACAAAGCGCTCGTCCCGGTTGACCGGATGAATTTCATCCCGGGTCAAAAAGCGCGGGAATTTAAGGAAATGGACAAAAAACAAAAACTCACCCTAATTCTACAATGTTAGAAGTTATTTCACTTTTATTCCGTGTTTTGTCTTTAGACCTGACCGTTTGGACGAAATTCTGACCGTAATATTCAAAATTACAAGCATTGTAGTTCAGTAAACTTCATCCCGGTGTACTGGGATGTCGCGTTTATATGGGAAAAAATCTGTCCCGGTGTACCGAGATCTCGGTTGATTCAACCGGGATCCCGGTACACCGGGACGTCCCGGTCTCCATATAAATGCAACCGCGAAAATAACAGTAAATTATCTACAAGCCGAGATCCCGGTACAGGCCCTAATAGAAACCACGTCCAATAGCGCACAAATACGATAACGATGTCGAACGCAAATGTTGTGCCTTGCATTTCCCGCGGCGCGCAACCTAAATCTGCTCAAATACACGATTCCTGGTCACAAGAAAACAATTCTCATCAACAAGCAAAACATATAATTGTTCTTCTAAATGTACTGCCTTCAATGATGGAAACGGGAACTTCCAACGCACAAAAAAACCCGAAAACGTTGCTCTTTCTACCCGATCTGTCCTACTTTCTTCATTAATTTCCATGGTGATATCTCCCGTTGCGTTTGACGCCAAAGATATGGATTAGATTGTGTTTTGACTATTTTCTGTGACCAATGACGTTTAGACTTTTATAGATTTTTGTACTGCCACTGCATGCGATGTGATTGCAGCTGCGAGTTTGCAGTCGCCCGAGTGAACGCCTGACCAGGCGTCTTGTTTCTCTTAAGTTATTTCTCAGATCTCACGAGATAATCCTTGCACTGCCTAATTTACAAATGTACAAGAATTTTAGGTTTTTCCAGGAGGTAGTCAGTGGTGCTAGAAACGCGAATTATATTTGTGACCGGCAGATACATGTGAAGTGTTTTCTACTTCTATGTCTATATCGAAAATTATTTAAATTAAAACTAAAAAACTTTGAACAGTGCATATGACAAAAATTAATATAAACAGACAAAACGTAGAGAATATGGGATATTTGCCGAGATTACAAACAAGTCATACAGCTAAAATTGAGGTTGCTTGATCCTTATATCAAACTTCAAATCTGGTACTGATTCAAAATGCAGCAAATAGAAGTTCATGTCTCTTTAGATGGACTTTCAAATTTATAGCAAAACGGTCACAAAGGAACAACTGTATTATTACCATTGAATTATTAAAGTATCTACTCTATTCCGAAAGTATTTAACAAATTTTTCATATATTTCTTTAAAAAGCATCCCAATGTTTTAACTCGGACAGGACAAGAAAGGTAATTTGAATAGGTAATCGCATGGGGCCGAGGAAAATTAATTAAGGTTTAATTTCACGAGTGTTTTCAAGATTTTAAAAAATTGTCCGAGTCGCGCGAAGCGACGAGGGTAATTCGTAAGAATTTGGAAACACGAGTGAAATTAAACCTTAATTTTACGAGAACTCATGCGATTAGGTGTTAATAATATAGCGGGCAAAATTATTCAAGAGCTATATTATGTCCAGAAAATGTGGAAGTACATGTACCAATTTCCCCTCGCTTGATCGCTGTGCCTGTAACTTTCGTAAAAGCCGTCGTAAGTTTTCTATTGTATTCATTTTCGCTAATAGTTTACACTTCTTCAATAGTTTAAGTTAGTTGAAAGTAAACAAAAAAGCATTTTCAGACCGAAAAACCTTGCAGATTTGTTGAAAAAAGGTCAGTCAGCTCTGAGTTGCTAAGTAACCAAGCGACCAATCAAGTGCAAGTACTGCTGATCAAGGAACCAATCAAGTGCGAGAAATTTTGCCCTGAATTACAAAAAAAATGCCCTCTTCATTAGCCAATCATATTCTGTAATTTTGTACACTAAATTTAAACATGTATACAGCCGCGGATCGATAAATAGATACCATGTTTATTGTATATTTAACAATTATTCGCCGAAGGCGAGGTGAATACCGGTGTATAATAACCCTTTATAGCCCAAGGAGGTTTCCAGTTGACAAGTAAAATCGTCTGGCGTTAGCCAGAGTAAAATACTAAAGGTGGCCAATGGGCTATAAAGGGTTAAGCGAGATAGTTTCTTAACCCTTTATAGCCCAGGAGGTTTCCAGTTGACAAGTAAAATCGTCTGGCGTTAGCCAGAGTAAAATACTAAAGGTGGCCAATGGGCTATAAAGGGTTAAGCGAGATAGTTTCTTAACCCTTTATAGCCCAGGAGGTTTCCAGTTGACAAGTAAAATCGTCTGGCGTTAGCCAGAGTAAAATACTAAAGGTGGCCAATGGGCTATAAAGGGTTAAGCGAGATAGTTTCTTAACCCTTTATAGCCCAGGAGGTTTCCAGTTGACAAGTAAAATCGTCTGGCGTTAGCCAGAGTAAAATACTAAAGGTGGCCAATGGGCTATAAAGGGATAACCGAGACGAAGTCGAGGTTATTATTTACCGGTACTCACTGAGCCTGAGGCGAATAATTGTTTTAGTATAAAAACACATTTTCGTACTTTTAGGAACAACAGTTTCTTTAAAATTGTTGTTCCCTCTTCTGCCACATTGACAAATGAGCTGGCCGCCATTTTGAATAAACGCTGATTACTGAGAATTAATCCGAAGTAGCTCGATCAATCAGCGCGTGCCATTTTCTATAATCACTGTGTATTTATACTAAGCCGTATTAATGAAACAATTGTATTTAATTAAATATAGTTTTGACAAATTTCCCAAGTTGTTTTCTGTTGAAATTAATTTCTTAAATTCTCATGTTTTAAAAGGGAAGCGTATTCTTCTTTAAACGAAAACGTGGATGAGGTCATAGTTTAGTTTGGATAAAAAAGATTTAACAAGTCTAGAGCAATTACTATTTGATTTTGGATTTCCACATTTAATTGCATGTCCAGTCTTCCAATCCTAGCAGTCATTGCTAGCATACAGCGAATTTACGGTTGACGAGTATTCAGCTTGTTCAGATGATTCATACAGTGGATTGACATCTTCTAATTCTATCGAATCACACTTATGATTATTATTGGATTGATTATCCACTGGTGGTGAATTATGAGTTGTCGTGCTGTGCGGGATCGATTCGTTGTCTATGCTAAAAAAGGTCAAAATAAATAAGGATTTAAACGTACAGAGAAAAGAAACTAAGTTACGAGGTTGGGATTTAATAAGAAAAGTAGCAACCATTTGTATAATTCCTTTCTATAAAATCCTATAAAGACGCAAATAACAATCAACAATTGTTGCTAAAACAGGACCTATTTGTGCGTATACTACTTTAGGGGGAAGAGCCGTCCAATTTTATTGTTACTTTCGAGGGTCGTTATATAATTTCAGAACTTTACGGTACGTTTACACGGTGCAAATGTTTAGACAGAATTAATACATTAAGTATTTATCTAAAACCTGAGACTAACCGGGTAAAACATGCCATCACAAAAACATGAATAATCAAATTATAAAAATTAAATAGAGCAAGGTGCAAATTATAAATTTGAGAACATTGAAAAACTCACTCGTGCATGTTTTTCCAAATTGCACGAAAACCATGCTGTCATTAATAATATACATGAAAAAATATTCAAGTCAACACTGCTTACGACATTAAAGTGCACTTTCGGTCTATACTACTCGTATATTTATTTGTTTAAATTAAAGACGCTTCGCTTCTTCTACCACTACCCGAAAAAGTTTGCTCAAAATACTAAGAATCTTCTAGCTTTCTTCAAGCTTCTTTACGTAACAATAATAAATTAGCTTCAAATTTGAACGAATTGTTCTCCACTACTCCAAATCTTGGCCGCCATAGCAAGAGCCTGGGTGCGAAGTTGGAAAATATCATCTGTCAAATATCATCCGTCAAAATCCGCTGAAGAAGGTGCTGGCTCCTTTCATTTTTTCCTATTTTTGATCGTATTATTGTCTCCAAAAATGTGCACTGTATTTCTTTTATTCTGCACTTAATTTCCTTATTAAACTGCAGTACTACTCTCAACCAATCAAAATAATTTTTTTATGTGTATTATTGGGAGAAAAAATTATTAGGATATACGTTTTCTTGTTTCAGCGGTATAAACCGATGTGAAGCAAGCGCAATCACAAAAGTCTATTTTTGTTAGCAGATCTGCTCCAACATTTAATTTGAGTCCTTTAATTTGAACAAAAATGGAAAAGTTGCTTGAAGCGGATCGTGGACAGGCGAAGAGAATGATGATGAACAGAAGCGACTTAATTTATGCGACTGCTCGAGAGTCGATTTGAGATCATTCGAAGTGCACAGAAATAATGATGATGATTAGCCTCAACTCCATTCTTTTGACTACTATTCAGTTATCCTCAATGTTCCAATCACTGACCAATATACAACTGGACTGCGGGTGCCCTATACCAATGACTGACAGTAACCGTTGACCTTTTTCTCATAAATACATTAATGAAATGGGCCTGCAACTGAGCAACAGTCAGGTAAACGATATACTGGACAGCTAATAAGGTCAGCGGCCGCTCCATGAGAAAGGACTCGTATTTCTATCTCTTTTCGGTCCCTTTTTAGACTAGACCCAGGTTGCAAGGTAAAGGTGCTTACATGAGGCCAGCCTGAACTCTGACTGGCCTAAATTTTGCATTTTGGGTTTTTGTTTACATGAGGCTGGACTTGAAACTATATAGTCTTGGTTTCGCTATTACTCCAAGATTTGTGTCAATTGCCTTACAGTTCGTGACCGCCGGAGAATCATTATTGTATGTGGATTTGACACCAATCTCATTTAAAACAACGTATTGAGTTTGAGAGGTGAAAGTGCTTCGGTTCGGTCTAGCAGGCGACCTGAGATTAGGTCGGCGTGAACTGAACCTTAGGTCAGACTCATGAAAACGATCTATAGTAAAAACACTACAACCGACAACCGACCCGAAATCAGTTCGGTCTGAGTTCGGGTCGGCCTCATATAAACACCCCTTTAGGGGGGGGGGGGGGGTATGAGGTGAGGGGAGTCAATATATATACATGTATATATATATATAGAATTAAAAAGAATGCATGAACTTGAGTAACTAACTGTAGTTATGTATGTATGATGATGCATTGTTGTATTTTCGAAAGCGGTCTATTATCAGTGGTTATATACCTTTCATAAATTGATGTATTAATGTTCTTTCCTGCATCATCACTGGTTTTTGATTTTCTACAGAAGAGAAACTTGATGTAAGAAATAACCAGAATCAATCAAGATATATGGTCAGGAACTCTTGGTCAACTTTAAAGTGCATATAACCCCAAATTTTTTATCATCTAAATACGTTCTACCTGCAAATATATAGTTGAACAACGAAATGTTTTTTTAGATTGGAGCAACTTTTATTGCTTTAATAGAGATTTTTGTTTTCAATATTTTTGTGTACAATATTTATTTGCACGAGTGACATGACCCAATTCTTCCATTAATGGTGTGTTTGAACGTGTTCCATATTGTATGAGTTTTTCCACAAAAATTCTCAGGTACCGGTAGTTCATCTTGCCAAAAAGAGAAAGAATGCCAAATGCATTACCATACTATAGAAATGCAAATTGCCAAAAAACATTGAAGAATATAGCTCCAATCAAAAAAATATTTCACTGAACAACTGTTTGCTCTATGTAGAACGTATTCAGATGATAAAAAATTGGGTTTATATGCACTTTAAAGTGCTAGTAAAATGAACTGTGATATAATCTTCAGTAAGACGGTCCTCGCCGTGCACAAACTATTTGTTGAACCTAAAGGCTGCTATTGGCTGATTGTTTCATTATACCAGAAATACATTGTTGTCACTGGGCTAGTTTGTATGAACGTGAACCAAAAGATAGAACAATGACATTTGCTAAGTTTCCAGACCATCTCTGAAATAAATGAGTGACCACTGCGTACAATGACAATAAGCTAACATGTAGTAATATTTCGAATTATTGATCGATACAGTTACATGTAAAGCGTTTTACTCAGGACGTTATGCAGACTCATATACTCATATTGGCGTTTTCCTATGCAAATCTTTGTCATATGATCGCTTGTACTCACATGACATGTGGCCATATTATAGGAGTTCTGAAACAATAAATTCCCACGGGATAACTCTGGACCACCAATATCACACTGACGTGCATGACGTCAAAAAAACCTGATTCTTTTTTATGCGCACAGACTTGCAGTACCATTATGGCCATGTATGTTGATAAACCATATCAGTAAATCACTCAAACTTCCCAAACGACGGTGACTGAAACTTCGTAGGACTAACATAATGTAATATGAAACGAAGAGTAAAGCCTGGATTCCATACGATCGTCCCGATAGAGATATTTCTAATCGCCCAATCTGATTGGATGGATTCAGGCGATCGGGACGATCTTATGCAAGCCAGGCTTTGGTGCGAGAGTGAGTAGTGACGGAGTAAACAAATCAAAACCTAAATCGAAGTGAGCGTAAAGTGAGCGACGTGAGTAAGATTTTAACCTAGCATGAGAGTTCATTTTTTGTACCCCACAAGTTCGGTACAACGGATCTTTGCCATTCCACTAATTCTAAATTTTGTCTTTTAGCTCTTTTCTTCGTGATTTAACCGCAAGCCAGGATTACTCCAAAACCCCTTCGTTTCCGCGCATTACTATTTTTAACACTAATCACTATACCAGGCTAGCAGGCTAAGATGAATTTTAACAAGAATTGTTTTTAAGAGAGCAACCAGATCACTTTTGGTGCGGAGGGGGGCGAATGGGGAAGGCAATGGATTAGACTAGCTTGTAAAAACTGTTTACAAAGGGAATTAGCTTCGCGACCGGTGAGGCTTAGAAAAAAAATATTCCTAGGCAATTAAACAGTTTGAAGGCAAGCATATATTCACAGTCATATAATAAGCTACCACATTCATTTCACTGTATTTTATCTTACCCATCGTAAACTGGATTTTCTTCAGCAAAAACATTGTTTGGTAAAGTCGCCAAATTATTGGCATCGTCTTTTCTTCTGTGGATTAAAAAAGAAAAACGTCAAAAACCCTACACCTGAAGTAAATGTTATTTCCGCACATCATGTCTATGTAAACATCAAATACTGCATTACTGCTAGTTCCAGTTGACCGCGCCGCGCGCCGTTCTTAATTGACAGTTGTTCAGGACTTTACATGCGTTGAATATGCGTTGATAAAATTACTGTTTCAAGTACTTGAATGCTGCCAGAAAAGTAACCGGTTATTGTATTGCCTCCACGCAAGACGATTTCGTCTAAAATAGCTCTCATGAAATCTATGGCCAGAGATCTCGGCCACTTTCGTGGTTATTTTCATTGTTTCATCGTCAAGAACCTCGGAATAATACACGCATTTGCCCCAAAAATCCATACGGACAGATGAATGTTGTTTACTTTACACGAACGTGACGAACCCGCGGATAGTTACTGGTTGTAAAAACAAATTAATAGGGTAACTTAAAGTTCAAATTTCATGACAAAACACGATGTTTATGTTCCTAAAACACTGTTGACAACGAGTGAACAACAGTCAAAAAACGGCGCGCGCGGCGCGGTCAACTGGAATTAGCGGTATGCAATTCTCCAATAAAGAATGAATGTTTAATCAAGTGTTGTAAATCGGATACTAATTCGTCCTGATTTACATTTCGGTCGATTAGTTCTAACCTTACATCAAAGATTGTTGATAAATCTAAACAATAAGATCCGTGAATTGGATAAGTCGTATACAATTCGCGTCTGAACTGTTTGGGCATTTACGCCGCGGGCCACTTATATATGCTGTATTACTTACATATGTAAATGAAGTACTCAAATGTTAGTCACATTACCTTTTTCGAATGATTATGAAACCTGCAAGAACAACTCCAATAAAAACAATGAGCACTACTGGAACAACGACGGATGCTGTTGGAAATGATTTATTATTCCGTTTGCTGGCTGGTTCTGGTTCAATTGATTGTGACTCAGTACTTGCTTTCGCAGTGGTAGTCTCTTCTATTATAAAACAAAAATTGCCCAAAATCTTACTTCAGTAATAATCCAATTATCCGTACAAAAATATGACGACGTAACTTTTCTGTTTTGTTTTGTTTTGTTTCGTTTCGTTTCGTTTCGTTTCGTTTCGTTTCGTTTCGTTTCGTTTCGTTTCGTTTCGTTTCGTTTCGTTTCGTTTCGTTTCGTTTCGTTTCGTTTCGTTTCGTTTCGTTTCGTTTCGTTTCGTTTCGTTTCGTTTCGTTTCGTTTCGTTTCGTTTCGTTTCGTTTCGTTTCGTTTCGTTTCGTTTCGTTTCGTTTCGTTTCGTTTCGTTTCGTTTCGTTTCGTTTCGTTTCGTTTCGTTTCGTTTCGTTTCGTTTCGTTTCGTTTCGTTTCGTTTCGTTTCGTTTCGTTTCGTTTCGTTTCGTTTCGTTTCGTTTCGTTTCGTTTCGTTTCGTTTCGTTTCGTTTCGTTTCGTTTTGTTTTGTTTTGTTTTGTTTTGTTTTGTTTTGTTTTGTTTTGTTTTGTTTTGTTTTGTTATGTCGGGATCGAATAGCTTGTGAACAGCCTGAATATACAGCCTTTATTATACAACTGCATTAAAAACTGTCCAACTGATAACGCTAAAAATGAGTGCAAATATACAGCGATATTTGGATAGTTAGTTGTGCACTGTTATTTAGATTGTTAGCCAATCAAATTCATCACACGGGAGACTACTTCATGTATGCTTATCATTTTGTCCTGGTACGTCCCTGCATGTAACGTCAAAATGTTCAATTTGGATTGCAAGTCACGCTACTTCTCTGGCCTTTTTAGAATTTTCTTTTTACATAAAAATTTGTTGATCAGAGCAGTTGTATAACAAATCTCTTATAAGATGTTTTGGTGTGTAGTATCGCTACGAATTTTTACTCGTTGTTTGTATTTCGACTTGCCTTGCGGGCTCGTCAAAATACGGCATAACCCGTAAAAATATATATATGTTATTTACCGGCTGGGAGGTCCGTATAGAGAAATATTTCCCGAGGTCTCAAAAACTGCCCGAGGCCGCAGGCCGAGGGTCGTTTTTGAGACCGAGGGAAATATTTCTCTATACGGACCGACCAAAACGGTAAATAACATATTTATTTTTTTTATTAATCGTACGATTTATAATTTACATAATTAAGTAAATTAACATAATTAATTGCGTAATCGACGTGACATTCACGTGATATTCAAAAGTCCAAAGTTTATCGTTCGACAGTAAACAACTGCCGACATGCAGTCTGACAGGGAAGCTTGGAACGTCTTTTGTGATAAAAAACAGTCAAAACTTGAAGATCCAGTGCTTTTAAAGTTTAGTTGATAAAGATTCTTCGCCTTCTTCGTCGCTTGCTCGTTTTTGGCTGTTCGTTTGAAAAATCGTTTTCAATACTCGGCTGACTGCATGGAAATTGAAAGGAGTGGGTCGTTCGAGTTTGAAGACGAAAATGCTTGTAGGAAGCCATTTGAAACTTTTTTCAAAGACATGACACGATACGAGGTTGGCATGTGGAAAATATTTGACTAAAGGGTAAAGACTTGTAGCGGTTTTGTTGTTGGACAACAGAAGAATGACAGTTTAGTATCAAAAGGTTTCAGCTTTTCTGTCCTCTCGTGGTATGTTTTTTTAATATATACTTCTATATAGTTTCATTTAGTGATTCAAAATACTGTGTTCACAAGTTTATGTATGTTTTGCCTATTGTTTTAAACTGTTTTCATACGTCGTTGAGCAATAATACTTTAAAACTTTATAAATGTCGCTGGCTGAAATTTTGCTTTTTCACGGCATTCTCGCTTTCTTTTAAAATTCGCTGTTTTCACACGAAGTTGTCAAAGCGATTTGGATAATAAAACTCATTTGTATCCCCGTAGCTCTCTGTTGAATATATTTTTTTCTGTGGCAAGCGAAATAGTTATGAAAATCGATCAATTTTACGGCCTATAAAACACATTAAAAAATTATCTCGAGCGGTCCGTACGGGCTCATACGGACCGCTCGTTAACCAATCAGAAAGCAGGATTTGGTAGGATACGGACCGAAAAAAAATAAATCGTGATACTACACACCAAAACATCTAATAAGATATATGTAATTCGCACGATAGTTTGTAGTCCAACGCCAGCGCTGAGTTTCTCAGATCTGAGGAGTAGAATCTGATTGGTCTAACGCGCATGTGATTTACAATGATTTATTTAGTTTAATTGGATTAATCGATCTCATGGGGGGATTGCTAGAGAACCAATCATAATTGCCATAGACCTTATTTTATTCAAACGTAGCCAACGAATTAAAATTCTTTTATATAACATATAAATTAGCCTTATGAACTCGTTTTCATGTTGGAAATTCAAACGATTTTATGCATATAAAAGATTCTAATCCGGCGGGCATTTTAATTTTGAATAAAAACAAACGGAGCCGAAACCTAGACTCGTTCTACCATAGGGTAGCCCGAGTAATAAGGTCTATAAGACAGAGCTTGTGGTCGAATTCCGGACGCAGTGACCGAGCCAGACCCATGGTCATCGGCTTGTCATTTTCTCTCCTTTCAACAAACTCTCGTGTAAATCGTATCGTATCCATCATGAATGTGAGGTATACGAAGCTATGCGCGCGATGTGTTTTTATTATCTGATTTTATTCGATTGTAGTTCAAAGTTTCAAAGTTTCAAGACAGTGATGGCCAGTCATGCATTTGATTTTCAGAACTTTTCACCTTAGTCGCTTGACGCGTTTGACGTATATTAAATCCGCCCCTGAGCCGGGACAATATAGATTAAAGTGAAGAAAGAACAGAAAGATCAGCCATCGTTCGCGGAGAAGACATCATAGCTGTATTACCAGACCAACTGGGTTTTGGCAAATATCCATTATTTATCAATTTTCCTCATGGTGTTTGACTTTCTACAATCCGGAACATCAGCACAGTGAGTAAAAAAAGTGTGGCGAATTACTAAAGTATATGGGATTAAAGGTTCAAGGCTGTTCTTTCGAGAGACGATTGCAACATGAGTTAGTATCACGATAAACATTGTATATTTTCGAATTCAAATGCATGTATTGCTGTTATTTGGATGGTCATATCAAACGTAACAGGTGGGCAATTTGTCTACGCTGACCAAAAACTAGCGGGCATATTTGTTCTTTATTGACATTTTCTTTATCGGCGAAAGTCAGTAGCGAGTTCTCTGAGCTTCAGTCTTCGTTTTTTAATATGCCTTCCAAGCTTGTCCATCCAGCGATTTGCTGTTTGACTTGGAGTTTTCCGCTTAAGCGGAAAAAGTTCGTAATCGGAGCAGCGGAAGTACGGCATTTTACGAAGATGATCTTTAAAGAAAATTGATTTCAACTCCTCAAGTCCTTTCTGTAGCGTTGGACCTTCACAGCATCGATTAAATGTTTTCTTTTACCTCAAGATAAGTTCAGATACTTAGCTCATACTTTTATGTTCCCAAAATGTGCTTTACATATTCATTTCAAAGCTAAGCCTGATCGAATGACTCTGTTTTCAACGAAAACAGCAATTAACCCTCCTCTTTGACGAACGATAGCCGAAAAATCTAGCCATTTTCAAACTTTATTTTTATTCATCTGTTTTCCTGAACCAAAATTATCTTTGGGAAAAATGGGTAACACGTTCAAAAATCGATCACGATGACCCATTGTCTGCCCAAGCAGAATATAGTGGGTTTGAAGACTGAGCAAAAAACCACACTTGTTTTGTCAACGGCAACTATTGAAGACGCTTTGACTATTATTTCTACATATCTTTTCCAACTATGTGATTTTATCACACATAAACTAGACGTTCCCACTAATTTTGGACCGTGATTTTATTAATCTTTGAACTGCTTAGTCGGTAATTCATTCGGTAAAAAATGGGCCAGGTAGATTAATTCGACATTGAATATAATTATAGATTTCCTTTCCAATTATATCGCGGACGGGAATGTCCCGCGCGTTGCACCAACCCACACGAAATCCACGCATTCTTGCCGCGCATGTGCAGACAAATTGCCCACCTGTTATCAAACGTACGTTCATGGCAAACAGAGTGTACATTGTGAAATTCTTATTTTGTTGAATTTGTTTGAATATTTTTAATTATTTCTTAAAGCCAATCAGAGCGTTCACATTTACAGAGATTCCAAACCACTTGACGCATTAGCGCGTGGGATACGAGAATAGTTACGGCCATGATTCACTGTTCCACTGACCTACATATAATTGGAATGCGGGTCCCCTGTATCAAATATTGACTGGCAGAGAGTGACCAACCCAAGATGACGTTTTATGATCCTTTCTCCCATAGTAGTAACCGCTGACCATTTCACAACTGAATTTTTTTAAGTGCATTCATGGACTATGGGCGCTACTAAGCCCATGGTCAAAAACAAATTTAGCGTAGAATAAGGTCAGCGGTCGCAACCATACAAGGAAGAACCATATTTCGCCCGGCCTCTGTGTTTGGTTTTTTGTTTTTTTTTGACAGGGTCCTCTGTGCCCCCAGTTGCTGAACGCAACTATCTTCCTGTCCTAAGATTTCTGTATTTTCTAAGATAATAGGCGAGAAACTTGTACAAGTCTATAAATGTACAAGGTCATTAATGAAATATATAAAGACATGCAGCATCATTATCTTTTTACAACTCCTATCGATCTCACCTTTTGTCGACATAGCTTTGTAGCTGAGACGGAATCCTGTTGTATTTGTAACAATGTTACCAAGCTTCAAGACTATCAAAATGGAGTCGGACAAATAATTCAATGCAAAAGGACGATTTGTACCACACCATCTTCCAAGTGATCGATGGTCGTCGCTTTTAAAAATCTCCACATAATGGCTGCTGCAATTTCTGGCTTCACCCGATGGTATATTCAAATGTGTAAATTGTAGTGAGATAACGTATTCTGAAGGCATTTGGATCTTCCATGAACACGACTGGCTTGTTATGTCCATGAACGATGACTCAGGAAAGTTTATTTCTCCTTCGTTATGGCCGAGTACATTTATTGTGTGATTACAACCTGAAAGTTAATCGGTGGAATGTATATCCTTTAGTAACATGCACGGTCTATTCGTCACTGTACATTCATATGTACTCTTATAAAGGCACGTTTGACGTCATCTGAACACGAAAGAAGTTGAGGAGAGGCCGAATGCCAATTTACACTTAATTCTTTCGTGTTCAAATCAGGTCAAAAGTACCTTTATAAGAGTACATATGCACAGGAGCGGTATGTTTTATTTGTTTTATAAAATATGAAGAAAACACAAACTAAAAATGGGATAGTTTTGAAAGTTCGCTAGCTTTTCCTGCCAGACGACGGCGTGAAGATTACTCTTGGGACCGTTAGTTCCAAAGCTCTTGTATATCGGAAATAAAATTATTGTTTAAACACGTTGCATGCATGCACGTAGAAAAATCTTGCCCATATCGGCTTAATTTACGAATGCATACATCAAAGGAAAGCTTTTTATGTAATTTCTAACAACATTCGTACTCGATGTATTTCAACAATACGTATATATTCTGAAGTTATTACTGTAGCCATCTTCTTCCAAAAACAAATATGGCAGGATATTCTAAAATTATGAAACTTGTAGCGTCTGGAGCAATGTACTTACCTCGCTTTCATGCTATCTTGGGAAATGTCTATTATTCAGAATTTTTTTTAAGAAGTTACTACCGCAAGAAAGTGCTGCCTGAAAGCCCCGCGTGTTGCATTTTCTTGAATTGAATATCTTATAGAATGCGCTGAAGTAAATAAAAATTTACCTTGGTAGTAGCAGTAGTAGATCTTTGGATCAGTTTGATCAAAATTGAAAGGATAGACTTTCCAATAAAAACTAGCGTCGATGACATCTGACGTATCGTAGACAATAAACTCTGGTATAACGGTTGCCCAATTGACTTTCTGACATACTGAAGAACCATACGCCAACAAATAAAATGGTTCGTCTGTTGGTAGACTCACTGCATTATCAGGATCTTCATTAGATTGACAACAAAAGTAAATCCGAGTAGTTTTTTCGGTGTAACTTCCATAAGGTACTACACCTTTCTTTTTACTGTTGCTTAACACATACTGGTTGTACCAAGATGCATATCCAAATGAAAACCGGAATCCATTTTCTGTTTCAGGACATTGCCCATTTGCATATCCTCCGCTGTATATGCAATATGTGCCTATATATATAAAAGAAATAAAATCACTCATTAGAAAAAAAGAATCTCTCGTTATAGATCGTTTTCATGTGGCATAATCAAGAACCTGAATTATAAACCTATAAAGCTGGTAGTTTCACACATAGTTGAAAAAATCCCCAGCGCATATGCGGTACGCGGGTACCACCCGTGACGAAGGCTTACTATAGTGAGGAAGGTTTAAAGCGAAAACACGTTAAACACCACATGAAACAATTTGTGATCAAGGATAGGCATAATGGCATAATGGCATTCAGTACTCTAGTACCCATGCAGGCATATAGCTAAAAGGTAAATTAAAAATCATACTATTTACGATGTTACAAAAGTCAAAATTTCCGCTACTTTGAGAAAGGGTCTGAAAACTTGAGAACTTACCCTAGGAAGGCATGATTTGCAGATATTTGTTGTAAGTTTTCGTCGAAAAATTTAGACTGATACGATTGTTCTTTCTAGAGTTACAGATCGAGTTTTAAATTAGGTAAAAAAATTTGGGGTTATAAATCAGACGATTTTGATTAAAACCCGGCTTCATCTGGACCTTAGATTTTCGACCAACATGTTGGTTGATCAAAGTGGCACATAGCGCAGGGGCTCCAAACACCTGAGAATCTCCCTTCCAAGAGATTTTGGAAAAACTAACTAATTATTCACTCAATCGTGAATGATATAGCCGGTTACTGGTTAGGGTTACTGCATATAAAAGACAAGTAAATATAACATGTATATCACAAACATGTAGATGCAATGTGTCATTAAAAACGTTTCAAACACATTGTTCATGCAACAGAACCCGGGAAATGCCGTTTCCAAGACGGCCCAAATTTCAAAAGTTTTCAAGGGCATGTTCCCGGAACAACCTGAAATGCTGATCAGGCAACAAATTTTGCCCAAGCCCTTCCAAAATAATAGCAAAACGCTTGCTCTCATGCATGTCCCTCAAATTTCTATTATTTTTAAAAAGTTGTCGGTGCATTTTATTCTTTTTTTCTTAACATTGTTTCCTAATATTTTTCCTACCATTAATACTATACCATATATATACCTTTTGGCCACGGCGGTCTTGTGTTGTCTTGGTCTTGGTTTTCGTCAATATTCTTAGTACAAAACCATCTTTTAATATTGCCGTAGGTATCTATATTTGCTGCCATGTTAAATGACGGCGAAGACTTTGTTTTTATCTCTCCAGTGTCATCAAGATCTTGAAACACCCATCCCTCCTTCCACGTAAAGTTTGTGCTACCAGGACAACCGCTGGACGCCTTGGGTAAAGAATAAACACCACGTGGCCAGAGTTGAGCTAGAATGGTTTATTTCATAAACTTTAAGTAACTTTTTGGAGTTTTTAAAAGCTCATACTTGGAACTACGTCAAATTTCTTAATAAAACTTTGTCATCTTACTTACCGTTTATATGATAATTTGTACGTAGTGCATGTTTTGGTGGACGTTCATCAAGCTCAATAGACGACTTTCACGATCATGCGCAGTAGCAACAAATATTCAAATTTTCGTTGGAGAAAAAACAACTGTTTTAGCTGGAACGAGCATATTGAAAATAGTAGAAGTGCAAAGTTTGAAACGAATTGCTTAACAAATGGAAAAGTTTCACAAGCGGAAAGTTGACCATTCCAACAGGGATTTATTAGTGATTTAATAGGGATTTTGGCTTGGCGGGCGGGAGTTGCACGCCAAGCCAAAATCCCTATTAAATCCCTAGTGGAGAGCAAAACTTCCGAAGAGCGTAGCTTTCGCACTATTTGTCCGATTCATTTTAAACTTTGCACTTTCACTATTTTTAATATGATCTTTCCAGCTAAAACAGTTGTTTTTACCTCCGATGAAAATTTGAAGTAAAGTTGCTACTGCGCATGAGCCTGAAAGTCGTCTATTACTCAGAAAATATTTCTGAGCCCCAAATAGGGTTCGAACCTGCAACCTTCTAATGATCGGTTAGACGCCTCTTACTTACTATTTATTATATTATATTATATTATACTTTAAGATAAAGCAAGGTGGTTTTTACGTTGCAGCCAGTTTGCCAAATTTGTAGTTTTCATGCAAGATTACCATGGGTATATACCTCACCTGAATTTCTTGCCCTGGGAAGTGCGGTGGGTTGAGTGAATGGAATGGTAGGACTGGAAGATGTTTGAGGGAAAAATTCGCAAATATTATTGTCCGATTCGTAAACCAACCACTGTCCTTCTTTTTCGTTCAATGTCCTTGTTAACTGAAGCATCTTTTTGTCAAAGTTCCAAGATAGATACCTATGTCCACGTTTAGAACGAAGCAATGTCCCTTCACATATCCATTGCACTGTGTTATTGGTCAAACAGTCACCAACAGTTAACGCACCATTTGTTGTTACTTGAATACATTTAGCATAACTGTAAGCTTTCTTCAATTCCTGACTGTCGGTCCATTCCAAGTACTGGCGGGATACATATGAACAGTTCTCAAGACTCAAGCCTGCAGACCCACTAAATGTCAAGCATTTCTTTGCACCCCTGTTGAACACTTCGAAACTAGTTGCTGTAATTTTAAAATGTATTTTTCAAAAAACAAAGGTGCGTGACATATATTTTGCCTAATTTTTGTTAAAATGCACATCAAACGAAAATTAAACGTCTTACTCGAAAGAACACTTACAATTATAACAGAGTGCATGTAACATCTCTTGCAGAATTTCGTTTCCTTGCTTCGTTATCGAGATACTTCAGTTTGTTCATAGTCAATCGAGATATGGTCTGGAAACTCAGCTAAAGTCTTTGGTCTATCTTTTTGTTCGTCTTTATGCATTTTTGTGCATGGTGCACGGTCACTGAACACATTGTATTTTAGTATAATAGTATAATGAACGAATTGTCCAATAGCAACGTTTCAGTTCAATCACTCAACCGTGCTATTTAAATATTAATAAACCAAAAACAAAGGATGTGCACGGTGTAAGGTACGGTTCAACATAAAAATCACAGCTCATTATAGGCGCTTTGAAGTTTGCCGAGTTTCCAGACCATATCTCGATTGACTATGGTTTGTTTGATATACAAATTTAACAACTTGACGTCACATGCATACTGACTATACCTTTGCTATAAGCACGGGTGGTGTCTGCTGTTAGCGCGCTGTCTCTCACCAAAAAGTTAAGCCCGGTTAGACGGGGTTAGTACTTGGATGGATGGGTGACCGCTTGAGAATGACCCCGTTGTCGAGCTTAGAACTCATGTGAGTAGAGTTGTAGTTCATCTCTCCGGTGCCTCGAAGGTTTTTCACCAGCCGGTTCTCCGGTTTTCCTCCCTCCATGCATAAAATCAACACCTATATATACATCTTATGCTGTGATCCGTGACCTGAACTGTGTCGTATGCAATTGCGGCTGCCTGGAGCGCATTTGATATGCCACACCACCTACGTATACGTTGATCTGCGTCCTTCGCAATTCAACCGCTGGCTGCAAGTATGGATTAGCCTCCTATATATATATATAGTCCTTTATCCTCTGAATCACTTGAAAATTTACATGTTTGGTGTTCTGGGAGAAGCACATGCATGCACGTGTTTTCTTCGAAGCGATTCGTTTGATACCGGTATATACTATAAAATAAGGTGTCCTCTACGCATGCTCTGATTGGCTGGGCTCGGTGCATTTATAAGAGTATGAAGATCACGAATGACGTAAAATGGCGTGGAATGGCGTCACCCGGTGGGAAAAGCTAGCAAACTTTCAAAACTATCCCACTTTTAGCTTGTTTTTTTCTTATTATTTAATTTATAAAACAAATAAAACATATACCGCTCCTGTGCATATGTACTCTTATAAAGGTTCGTTTGACGTCATTTGAACACGAAAAAAGTGTAAAGGCAACTTCTCAACCTCTACTTAACTTCTTTCGTGTTCAAATGACGTCAAACGACCCTTAAAAGACGAAATCGGAGTTTCGACCACCCATACAATCTGAGTCGGGATAAACGTAGTTCATTTATAACATGAGGCTGAAGCAACCGTACAGTAAACATAACATTTCTGATTTCAGAAACTTTTTAATGTTTAGGTATTTGACAATAATCCTAAACGTAGTATCTAAAAATTAATGAACTCAAAACATGAAAAAACAGTCCCAGCCTATGTTATCTTCCCGTTATGCTTTAATAGACACGATGTAATTTGCATAGGGGCCCAAATTGAATAGGAAACTAATTTGCATGTGGGCCTAAAGGGTACATATGCACGGGGATGCATGGAGCTTTATGTTTTATTTGTTAAGGAGTTGTTGCTATGGCAACAATGACGTTTCAAAATGGCTGCCAATTACCTTTCAAACTAATTTAATTCAAGAAAAACTTTGGGGACCCCCAATTTTTTTTTCATTAAAACTTTCCTTCTACAGAATTTTTGTAAAATCCGTCTATTGATTACTCATACTTCAAGAAAAGTTTTAATGAAAAAAAAAATAAGGGTTACCAAAGTTTTTTTCGAATTAAATTAGTTTGAAGGGTAATGGCAGCCATTTGGAACGTCATTGTTGCCATAGCAACAACTGTTGTTGCTATTTATTTGGTAGTTTTTTGATTGTCAGACTGTTTAACTATGCATAACAATTAGTTTTATTCTTTTTTGGAATTGATTATGAACGTGTTTTGGACTCTCAAACTTGTATTTTCCATTTTTCAAGAAACTGTGTGGAGCCACCTTAAGCAAAGATATATATGACGCGAGTTGTTAAATTTGCATATCAAACAACCTCAAATATCTCAACAACGAAGCGAGGTGAAAGATGTTTGTGATTTTAAAAGTTCTTTCAAATAAGACATTCTCGTTTCATAGGCACTTTAAGCCAACTCTATTTGGATACTCGTCACGTGAGCGGTCTTATAATTAAGATTTTGCGTGATTGACTCGATCGACAATGTATATATCTGCTTCGCAGTAGATACAAAACAAAAGAGAAAAAATAAATTAAGCAAGTCATGCTAAAATGTAGCCTGTGCACAGCCTGAAATACCCCTGTATTACTGTAATACAGGGGTATTTCAGGCTGTGCACAGGCTAGCTAAAATGGTATTCTGATATTGTAAAAATATATTTACGACGACGAAAGTTTAAATATGACAGTATTTGTTATAGTTTTTGGTTACTTCGGTCATGCGGCTTGTACTATCGACCTTCAAAACTAAAAATTAAAATCTTGGGCCATGCATATATAAAACCCTTAATCCCTTATTAATCTCGCTTATAATTGGTCGGTTTTTATGATCATTTCAAAAGAAGTCATGTTTATTTTAGAGCCCATATACGTTTTATGTCGCACTGCACTCAATCTAATGTAAACAAATAATTATATATCGTCATTTCACTTTGATTCAAATCGACTAAAAAGTGCATCATATTAACCTTTTCACACCTGTATCGTTTCTTTTGGAACGATGCAGCCGTTTAGCGGTTTGTGTGCTACGTTGGCAGTGTTGAAATACAAATGGAAATATAGTAAGGTTTGAGTCAGGGGTGGCGCCAGAAATTCCCCGACGCAGGGACTAAGGTCCCCGACAAGGGGGCTAATGTTGAAGGTCTTCAGCTACACCCCCCTGAAATATGGCCTAAAGTAACAACACAGGTAGCATAGCATTTATTTTTAGGTTGATATGGAGATAAATCTATTTTTTAGCCAATTCAACAAGTATAGTTATTATACTTAATAATGAATTAAAGTTTTGTATAGCGATTTATAATTTGGGCAGATAATTATTAGAGACACCACGAACAGCTTTCGCCATGAGAAGTGAGTCATTGAGAATGAAATATTAGCCTACTCAATTGAATAACACATTGTAGTTGACAGTGTAATTCGAATATCCGATTACAAACTTATTAATATTTAACTGTTTCTTAGCTTTTTAGTAAGTTTTGCGCAAAATGACTACGGCATTGGTTTCTAGATTTCCTATATTCTCACTTTCAAATTAGATATGTTGTTATACGATGCGTTTATTATTGCGCATTAAGAAAAACAAGATCTTTTACCAGTTTAATTTTTAATTTAAGCCATTTTTTCCTTCGACTTTGTTCCCCGACAAATGTAATAATTTTCCCGACGGAGGGGCTAAGGTTCCCCGACAGGGGGGCTGTAGCCCCCCCCCTGCCCCCCCCCCCCCCCTAGCGCCACCCCTGGTTTGAGTACTGCCGAAATTATTGAATGTATATAGATTTCTAACGCTTCGAGTGAAGGTCCTTCGTCAGAGAGTTAGTATTTTACTCTGCATGGCTAACTCCAGACGATATTACTTTATCAAAGGAAGAGTTGTTGGGCGCCAAGGGGTTGCTAGTACACAAGGACTTTAGCGTCATTTTATTCAGAACATATAATCACTTGCCATTTTAATCTGAGACATGTACATGTTAATGTATATTATACATGTGCCTTAAAGGCACAAAAGCTCGTTCGATTAAAAAACAATTGATGAAATTAGTATTACGTGTTTATTAGTAATTAGATTAGATGTTCAAATTAAGGGTTAATATATATATTTCCAGCTCCAAATTACATGTTTTCTTGCAACGATATATAGTATTGGTATAAGCATGAATTAATATGCAAGTCTATATCTTGCAATGGTTTTACTTTAGTATTCTCACTTTCCTAATTAGCTAGTGGCATTATAGTTATTGGGAATTTATAAAACAGAACTCTGTTTTCTACCAACACTTCAGTAGTTCCGAGAGGGTGAGAGGGCGGACAAAATCGATACGATAAAAACAAAGTGAGCTTACCTTGTATTAGAAACAATATTGACGACAAAAGAAGCAACGACTGCAATTGCAGCTTCAACAAGAACATGGTAGTGCATCAACCTATATTAAATAATAACCAAACTGACGAGGGTGCGAAACTTGATATCCCAAAAGAAACTATTTTAAACGGACAAGACTAGACACGTTTATTCTTTGTTTGTTCTGAAGCCGCGTGTGAGTAATTTTAAACCAAGGGCAGTTTATTAAAACCCAATTTTCTATTTATACCGTCTACTCTAATCAATATTACCGTAATAATTCTTGGTCTGATAAATTAAGCATTCTAAGTCTTAACGAAAGTACCAAACAAACTTACAAATATACCACACAATCATGCATATAGAAAGATGGGCTAAGTCTACAGTCTACACTTTGTTGATATTCTATATTTTAGCAAATTTCAAAAACGTGGTTATCGAGTTCATTAACGTTAATTATAGTGTCGTTTTACTATCACGAAGCGTGCATTGCGTGCATTTCGTGGACATTGCTACGATCATATATAATACGAAACGTGGTCACAGCGAAGACATTGTTAAAAATATTATTGGGTATTCTTGCATAATTATTTGCTCAACATATATATATATATATATATATATATATATATATATATATATATATATATATATATATATATATATATATATATAAAACAATATTATTAGAGACGACAAATGATGCAATAAGATAGAGCTTAGAAATCATTAATAACTTATAAGGAAAACACAAAGAAAATGAGTATCATGTCCGCGCTTTTATATTTGATAAAACTTAGGGGGTGTTTACATGAGGCCGGCCTTCAGGACGGACTGAATATTGCACTTGTGGGTTGAGCTTAGAAACCGGAAGTGTTAATGAAAAGTTTTATCGTTTCGCAATTTTGTCACGTTCCATGGGAAATTTGAATGTTTGCCCAAACTTTTAAATTTGCCCTTGACAACATCAGAAATTGCCCTTAGTAAATGCGTTTCAGTGTTTAAACTTTTCAATAAAACTTTCCGAATCTAAGCTCAATTGAAAATCGCATATTATTATTATTATTATTATTATTATTATTATTATTATTATTATTATTATTATTATTATTATTATTATTATTATTATTATTATTATTATTATTATTATTATTATTATTATTATATTATTATTATTATTGCTTACGCCCAGAAACTCTCCTACACGTGGTTGCCGGATGTCAATCATACCTTGAACGTTTTACGTGGAGACACGACTCTGTTCTGAACTTTCTTGCCAAGACCCTACAAACTGCCAATTTAACCAACCTTTTTGTTGATCTTCCTGAATTCAAAAGCCCCTCAATAATAACTGGTGACACATATCGTCCAGATTTACTCCTATCTACTTCAAAGGGATGTCTATATATAGTCGAACTTACCGTGGGATATGAATCCAACCTTCAAAACAACGTAGAGCGCAAAAAAGCCAAATATGCAGAAATAGTTAGACAACAAAGTGAACACTTTAGCACTGTTAAATTTGTCAATCTCTCGATTAGTTCACTCGGTGTTTTCGCAAAAGAGTGTACCTCCTTTATAGCAATGTTAAACGATGTAGGAGTTGATGTGAAGCATCAAAATTATTGTGTCAGAAAAATGATATCTATTGCCATCAGAACAACCTATTATATTTTTTGTTGTAGAAATAAGGAATGGACGAATCCTGACTTACTGAACCTTTAAGTTTTCAAGTAGCTTATAGTTGTGATTCAAGTAGCCAATTGTAAATTACCTCAATGAGCGAGATTTACAATTGTTTGTTTAGAAAAAATTCATTAATAAAGTTTCCATTATTATTATTATTATTAATTGATTGATTTCAAGAATCAATTAGGAGAATTAGAATTGATATATACTGAGTTTGGAACAGCGACGTTATAGTCACAATGTATTCTTATTTGTGATTTTAAAAATCACGTTTATATTTATGAATGTCACGAAAGTAAATAAAGTTCATGCTATTTAGAAAAAGATATTGTGGGTCGTAAAAACTTGAAATCCTTCTCTGAAAACCATTTGTACTTTTGAACTAAACAAATTAAACAATATCCAAACCATTGTCTTGGTATATCTAGCAGTTGCTGGCATACAATGTATTCACAGTTGATGAATATTCAGCTTGCTCGGATGATTCATACAACGGGTTATCATTTCCGTCATTTTGGAACTGATTTGATGTTGGTTCAGATTTATTCGACGCGGTACAGTTCATCGTAATATGTGCAGTCGGTTCATTGTCTACGCTAGAAGTCAAAATAGAAAGGATAAAATAAAAGAATTACTGTAAAACAAGTAAATAACAGTTATTAGGGCAATGTATTCATGAACAATGAAAACATGCGTCAAAATGCTTTGACGTTATATATCAAACACGAGAAGAAGTGTTTGAAGAAGTGTCTTTGAAGAAAGTCCCACCTCTCACACCCAGACCGCAACATCCCTTTAGTCTGGCGTTATAGACAGAGTAAAAAGAGAAAGTTGTTCGACAACGATGCGCATGAAAGGGTTAATCAACAGTGTGTAAATCAACAGTGTGTAAATCAACAGTGTATATATAACCCTTTTACGCATGGCTTTCCGATATTTCTCCCCTTGACGAGTAAAATCGTCTGGCGTTAGACAGAGTAAAATATAAAGTTGTTCCACAACAACGATGCGTATGAAAAGGTTAACATCCCGCATGTGGGACAGTCTCACTTGAGTATCATGATAATCATCATATTCGTCTGTGTGAACAAATAATGATTAATGTTTCGAGATACTCAAGTGAGATTAAGCTACATGACACAAATCTTTTTCTTAATTTGAATTAAAGTTTTAAACTTATAGTTACCTTTCATATAGTGTTACATTGCGGTTCTCTCCGTCATTTATTGTTTCCGATTTTTCTGAAGAACTATAATGGATAAAAGATATAATAATTGTACAAGCCATTTGATAATGCTTATACCATGTCAGTATATAGATCTCTCATCGCGTGTGTCTTGCAGTTAGCTATAGTGTTATGCTATTATAGTTATACTTGTAGTTGAGGGAAATCTTTCTCGCTGTGGCGACTAATTAGTCAAATGTACACGAGGCCTGAAGTTTCAGTTGTTTCTGCTGTTAGTAGTCGTTAGTAGTCAAACTCAAAAAACTCTGAGCTCCAGACTGGACTCGAACCCACAACCTTCTGAGTGCCAGGCGGACGCTTTAACTATTGACGTATACTGGTTGTTTAGCATGATATTTACACCTGGGAACGAGTCAAAACGTATATATACGTGTATCACAAGTACTTGTTGAGCTACAAGCTGCATTGTGTCAGTTAATTTTCACTCAAATGGTTTTTTACGTAGGTATATACTGTTTTCAGCTTGAAGTTGTTAAAGTTTAAGTTGTGGTTGCTGTACAAGGAGGCAAGAAATCAAGCACGTGAGGAGACAAACAAGCAAGCAAGAAATCAGGCCGAAGTGAGGAGACAAACAAACAAACAAACAAACAAACAAACAAACAAACAAACAAACAAACAAACAAACAAACAAACAAACAAACAAACAAACAAACAAACAAACAAACAAACAAACAAACAAACAAACAAACAAACAAACAAACAAACAAACAAACAAACAAACAAACAAACAAACAAACAAACAAACAAACAAACAAACAAACAAACAAACAAACAAACAAACAAACAAACAAACAAACAAACAAACAAACAAACAAACAAACAAACAAACAAACAAACAAACAAACAAACAAACAAACAAACAAACAAACAAACAAACAAACAAACAAACAAACAAACAAACAAACAAACAAACAAACAAACAAACAAACAAACAAACAAACAAACAAACAAACAAACAAACAAACAAACAAACAAACAAACAAACAAACAAACAAACAAACAAACAAACAAACAAACAAACAAACAAACAAACAAACAAACAAACAAACAAACAAACAAACAAACAAACAAACAAACAAACAAACAAACAAACAAACAAACAAACAAACAAACAAACAAACAAACAAACAAACAAACAAACAAACAAACAAACAAACAAACAAACAAACAAACAAACAAACAAACAAACAAACAAACAAACAAACAAACAAACAAACAAACAAACAAACAAACAAACAAACAAACAAACAAACAAACAAACAAACAAACAAACAAACAAACAAACAAACAAACAAACAAACAAACAAACAAACAAACAAACAAACAAACAAACAAACAAACAAACAAACAAACAAACAAACAAACAAACAAACAAACAAACAAACAAACAAACAAACAAACAAACAAACAAACAAACAAACAAACAAACAAACAAACAAACAAACAAACAAACAAACAAACAAACAAACAAACAAACAAACAAACAAACAAACAAACAAACAAACAAACAAACAAACAAACAAACAAACAAACAAACAAACAAACAAACAAACAAACAAACAAACAAACAAACAAACAAACAAACAAACAAACAAACAAACAAACAAACAAACAAACAAACAAACAAACAAACAAACAAACAAACAAACAAACAAACAAACAAACAAACAAACAAACAAACAAACAAACAAACAAACAAACAAACAAACAAACAAACAAACAAACAAACAAACAAACAAACAAACAAACAAACAAACAAACAAACAAACAAACAAACAAACAAACAAACAAACAAACAAACAAACAAACAAACAAACAAACAAACAAACAAACAAACAAACAAACAAACAAACAAACAAACAAACAAACAAACAAACAAACAAACAAACAAACAAACAAACAAACAAACAAACAAACAAACAAACAAACAAACAAACAAACAAACAAACAAACAAACAAACAAACAAACAAACAAACAAACAAACAAACAAACAAACAAACAAACAAACAAACAAACAAACAAACAAACAAACAAACAAACAAACAAACAAACAAACAAACAAACAAACAAACAAACAAACAAACAAACAAACAAACAAACAAACAAACAAACAAACAAACAAACAAACAAACAAACAAACAAACAAACAAACAAACAAACAAACAAACAAACAAACAAACAAACAAACAAACAAACAAACAAACAAACAAACAAACAAACAAACAAACAAACAAACAAACAAACAAACAAACAAACAAACAAACAAACAAACAAACAAACAAACAAACAAACAAACAAACAAACAAACAAACAAACAAACAAACAAACAAACAAACAAACAAACAAACAAACAAACAAACAAACAAACAAACAAACAAACAAACAAACAAACAAACAAACAAACAAACAAACAAACAAACAAACAAACAAACAAACAAACAAACAAACAAACAAACAAACAAACAAACAAACAAACAAACAAACAAACAAACAAACAAACAAACAAACAAACAAACAAACAAACAAACAAACAAACAAACAAACAAACAAACAAACAAACAAACAAACAAACAAACAAACAAACAAACAAACAAACAAACAAACAAACAAACAAACAAACAAACAAACAAACAAACAAACAAACAAACAAACAAACAAACAAACAAACAAACAAACAAACAAACAAACAAACAAACAAACAAACAAACAAACAAACAAACAAACAAACAAACAAACAAACAAACAAACAAACAAACAAACAAACAAACAAACAAACAAACAAACAAACAAACAAACAAACAAACAAACAAACAAACAAACAAACAAACAAACAAACAAACAAACAAACAAACAAACAAACAAACAAACAAACAAACAAACAAACAAACAAACAAACAAACAAACAAACAAACAAACAAACAAACAAACAAACAAACAAACAAACAAACAAACAAACAAACAAACAAACAAACAAACAAACAAACAAACAAACAAACAAACAAACAAACAAACAAACAAACAAACAAACAAACAAACAAACAAACAAACAAACAAACAAACAAACAAACAAACAAACAAACAAACAAACAAACAAACAAACAAACAAACAAACAAACAAACAAACAAACAAACAAACAAACAAACAAACAAACAAACAAACAAACAAACAAACAAACAAACAAACAAACAAACAAACAAACAAACAAACAAACAAACAAACAAACAAACAAACAAACAAACAAACAAACAAACAAACAAACAAACAAACAAACAAACAAACAAACAAACAAACAAACAAACAAACAAACAAACAAACAAACAAACAAACAAACAAACAAACAAACAAACAAACAAACAAACAAACAAACAAACAAACAAACAAACAAACAAACAAACAAACAAACAAACAAACAAACAAACAAACAAACAAACAAACAAACAAACAAACAAACAAACAAACAAACAAACAAACAAACAAACAAACAAACAAACAAACAAACAAACAAACAAACAAACAAACAAACAAACAAACAAACAAACAAACAAACAAACAAACAAACAAACAAACAAACAAACAAACAAACAAACAAACAAACAAACAAACAAACAAACAAACAAACAAACAAACAAACAAACAAACAAACAAACAAACAAACAAACAAACAAACAAACAAACAAACAAACAAACAAACAAACAAACAAACAAACAAACAAACAAACAAACAAACAAACAAACAAACAAACAAACAAACAAACAAACAAACAAACAAACAAACAAACAAACAAACAAACAAACAAACAAACAAACAAACAAACAAACAAACAAACAAACAAACAAACAAACAAACAAACAAACAAACAAACAAACAAACAAACAAACAAACAAACAAACAAACAAACAAACAAACAAACAAACAAACAAACAAACAAACAAACAAACAAACAAACAAACAAACAAACAAACAAACAAACAAACAAACAAACAAACAAACAAACAAACAAACAAACAAACAAACAAACAAACAAACAAACAAACAAACAAACAAACAAACAAACAAACAAACAAACAAACAAACAAACAAACAAACAAACAAACAAACAAACAAACAAACAAACAAACAAACAAACAAACAAACAAACAAACAAACAAACAAACAAACAAACAAACAAACAAACAAACAAACAAACAAACAAACAAACAAACAAACAAACAAACAAACAAACAAACAAACAAACAAACAAACAAACAAACAAACAAACAAACAAACAAACAAACAAACAAACAAACAAACAAACAAACAAACAAACAAACAAACAAACAAACAAACAAACAAACAAACAAACAAACAAACAAACAAACAAACAAACAAACAAACAAACAAACAAACAAACAAACAAACAAACAAACAAACAAACAAACAAACAAACAAACAAACAAACAAACAAACAAACAAACAAACAAACAAACAAACAAACAAACAAACAAACAAACAAACAAACAAACAAACAAACAAACAAACAAACAAACAAACAAACAAACAAACAAACAAACAAACAAACAAACAAACAAACAAACAAACAAACAAACAAACAAACAAACAAACAAACAAACAAACAAACAAACAAACAAACAAACAAACAAACAAACAAACAAACAAACAAACAAACAAACAAACAAACAAACAAACAAACAAACAAACAAACAAACAAACAAACAAACAAACAAACAAACAAACAAACAAACAAACAAACAAACAAACAAACAAACAAACAAACAAACAAACAAACAAACAAACAAACAAACAAACAAACAAACAAACAAACAAACAAACAAACAAACAAACAAACAAACAAACAAACAAACAAACAAACAAACAAACAAACAAACAAACAAACAAACAAACAAACAAACAAACAAACAAACAAACAAACAAACAAACAAACAAACAAACAAACAAACAAACAAACAAACAAACAAACAAACAAACAAACAAACAAACAAACAAACAAACAAACAAACAAACAAACAAACAAACAAACAAACAAACAAACAAACAAACAAACAAACAAACAAACAAACAAACAAACAAACAAACAAACAAACATGAAATCAAGCAAGTGAGGAGACAAATAAGCAAGCAAGAAATCAAGCAAGTGAGGAGACGAACAAGCAAGCAAGAAATCAAGCAAGTGAGGAGACAAACAAGCAAGCAAGCAAGAAATCAAGCAAGTGTATGAGGAGACAAACAAGCAAAAAAAAAAATCAAGCAAGTGAGGAGACAAACAAGCAAGCAAGAAATCAAGCAAGTGAGGAGACAAACAAGCAAGCAAGAAATCAAGCAAGTGAGGAGACAAACAAGCAAGAAATCAAGCAAGTGAGGAGACAACCAAGCAAGCAAGAAATCAAGCAAGTGAGGAGACAGACAAGCAATCAAGAAATCAAGCAAGTGAGGAGACAAACAAGCAAGCAAGAAATCAAGCAAGTGAGGAGACAAACAAGCAAGCAAGCAAGAAATCAAGCAAGTGAGGAGACAAACAAGCAAGCAAGAAATCAAGCAAGTGAGGAGACAAACAAGCAAGCAAGCAAGCAAGAAATCCAGCAAGTGAAGAGACAAACAAGCAAACAAGAAATCAAGCAAGTGAGGAGACAAACAAGCAAGCAAGAAATCAGGCAAGTGAGGAGACAAACAAGCAAAACGCATAAAATCGCGGCTGGTGTTGGTCAAAGAAAAGTATATACATAGACCACTTTCATAATAGCAACTAATTTGAATATTCTTTTATGTGCATATTAATAAGATTAATAATCTAGCCTCGTTTGTGTGTCTGCAATACAAAAGAATCTTTGCTTCATAACGAGGTTAGCAAGGCTCATTTAGATGCACATAAAAGAATATTTAAAGTGGTGGCCATTATGCAGTGGTCTATATAAGACTTAAAAACAGTGGAATGCCTGTTATACAAAGAATTAATAAACGCCATAATTGAACCAATTTTAAAATTTTCCATAAAACATGCTTGCTCTATATGTTTAATATTCGGAAATAATTTCTTCATTACCCTTCGTATACTGGATTTTCTTGTGCAAAGCCTTTTTGAAACGACACCAAATTGTCGTTAACGTTTTTCTTTCTGCGGATAAAATAAAGACACAATGATGCAGTGCTGTGAGTAACTTCATTACAAGTAACTATAGTTACATGCATGTAATCGTTACTTTTTTGAGTAACTTTACCGGTAACTAGTTACTTTTTTCAGAAGGTAACTGTAACTGTAACTCGTTACAAAAAGTAGGAATAAAAAGTAACGATAACTAGTTACATCTGCCGTCGAGAGCGCCGTTACTTTTTGCGATATCCATAATACTCCCAACCTCGCCGAGTCGTCGTTCAACGTCGTATCCAGCTTTTCATTGAACTGAACACACCGGTGCCTGAACGTGCAGCACGTGAAAGGCTGTTCAGCTGCGCAGGATTAATTTTCAGACCACATCGCTGCTCAATGACTGATCGTATTTTTGAAAATTCTCTTCTGGTCAAATTAAACAATAGTTTTGTCTAATTCACATGCTTCTCGATTTTAAAGCAGAACGAAAGAATAGGTGTAACTTTGTAATTTTAATTGTAACTGTAACTAGTTACTTTTTTTTTCATTGTAACTTGTATCGGTAACTAGTTATTTTTCTGATGATGTAACTGTAACAGTGCAACTAGTTACAAAAATTATGTAACTATTACAGCACTGCAGTGCAGTGAATGATGAAACTATAAAACATACACGACAATTCTTGCAATCAGTCCGATAGTTACTTTGCAAGCCTAGTAAACAAATCATTTAAATGCGATGCCCCTGATGGTATATAATTAACTTTGGCTCCATTGTAACAGCCTATGTCTTCTCGCAATCAACAACAGCCGTAAAACAAATGCATCTTAGAATATTTAAAAGAGAAGTTTATGGCGCTAATGCACTTTTGTCATCTACTGTATCCTAAATAAATCAGTATCCTACGGTATTCAGAAATTTCTTAGAATACTTATAGTCCCAATATCTTATATAATATTACATAAAATTCTATACAATATATTTTCTATTTAAGAAATAGAAAAATTTTCCGTGTTTCTATATAGAGTTATAGAGACACGGAAGTTTGGGAGAACAAGAAATTGCAGTTGAGAAATTCCACACTATATTTCGAGTTATTCCAAACTTCCACAAGTATTTCTATAAAGGCGGTGTTACACTATGCATTTTTTCGTGCAATTTGCCTCGCAATTTTTTTGCGACGCAAGTTGTACGAGAAATTGCACTTGCAACATTTTTGTTGCAGCAATCGTTGCACGAAGTACAATCAAGTTTTACATTTCGCAACGATTGCGACAACGCTGCAACAGAAACATTGTGCACTGTAACACCGCTCTTGGAACTTGTCTCGCAATGTTTCGTGTGTTCAACCAATAAAAATACACCTTCAAGCTCGTCCCCAGGGTCTTCTATGTGGTTTTTGCGAAAATTGTGAGACAACTTGCGAGAAACATTGTAGAGTGTAACACCCCTGCTCACGCAACTGCAATTTAACCTAGATTTAGCCGTTGAGAGACAAATTGCACGGAAAATTGTATAAGTGTAACCAGGGGCGTACCGAGCGGTGTGTGTGTGTGTGTGTGTGTGTGTGTGTGCGCCCCCCCCCCCCCCCCCCCCCCCCACACACACACACTTTTTTCGAAAATGGTCAGTAAATTGGTACAAGATTGATATTGGTCGGTTTTTAAAACCAAAGCGGTCGGTAAATTTCCAGAAAAACGGTGTCAGCGTTTTTTTCCTTATTGCCTGGTTTCGATTTTATGACTTATTTTGTCCGAATGTTGGTCGAAAAACAAATTAGAATAGCTTTCTAACGATATCACTTTATTTTTGTGGCGTAAATTCTGACGAATTAAGACGTCACGGCACATTACTTAGTCTTAGTAGAAAAATAGAATAGAAATAGAAAAAATGGACGCCTTGTCGCCTTGCGTTTATATAACTTGATGCGAATACTCGAGTGAACTTGAAAGAATTTGAAAGAAACACCTTTTTCACATAAACTTTCAAATTCTCCCAACTCACTCTCGTGTTTGCGTCAGGCTATATAAACACAGGCGGCAATTTTCTATTCATTTAAGCCTGGTTTCCATGTACTTGTCATTGTTGTAATTCAGTCGGCGATGCTTGCGATATTTCACAACAGTCGTGTTTCAATATAAATATTACCAGGGTTAAGTCACGTGTTTCCATATAGTTGTAATTCAAATTGCCGATTCGCTCGGACTGAGGACTTCTCGGTTTTGACAAAGCTCAGATGAGCTAAGTTTGATATTCAAAAACAAATTGAATGACCAAAACTTTGTTTGTGATCATTTTCACGGTTTATATAACATAGCAAGCATTATTTACACGTTCAGTAACTCTCATGTTTCGTGAATGTTTGACGACAGTTGCAAACATTTGAGTTGGCGTACGGCATTCAAGTCTTCGAACTAGCCATTAAGTATACTTCTTTAACAAAATCGAGGTTTTTTTGAAAGTATTTGGCCGGCTTTTGTAAATAACTTTGGCTTTTACGTTGTAAATATCTAACTGTCGGCGATTGATGTTTCCATTAACTGTTGTCGCATCGGCGACTGTTGTAATTGTTGTAGAAGTTCAACCTGATTCAACTTCTACAACAGTCGCCGACACCGACTGAATTACAACAATTACAACTACATGGAAACCAGGCTTTAATGTTATGTCATTTTTTAGATGAAATCATTTCTATAAATTAACAGTGTTTGGTCGGTTAAGTAACATTACGATAATAAAAAGGTTTACCTTCTTCTGATTAGTACCAGAACCGTTAAAACGATTGCAACAAGAACAATAATCACGACTGGAACCACGATAAATGTTGTTTTCAGTTTACGATTGCTGAACTTGGCCTGCGCTGGTTTAGCGGATTTAGGTTCTTTCTCAGTACTTGGATTTTCAGAGTTTACCGCGAGTGTTGACTTTTCTGTAGACTTAACTTCGCCTGACATTGTGGTAGTTTCTTCACTAGGCTTTTCTGAGGTCACTTCACAAAGCAAAAGAGAGAAACAGAGTAGATATTAAGATGTCCCCCCTTTATAGTGTCTATGAAATGAAAATTAAGTTTGCCTCAATAGGCCAGTTTCAGGGTGTTGCGCGCGCATCGTTTTGCAAATAAATTGGCGGGCTCTTGGCGGGCTCTCCACAAAGTAAGCAATGGCAAACAGACTTGCTAGCGAGGCAGCAACAGCAGAATAACAGTGTTAAACATCCAGAAACTGTATCTATACTTCGTTTATTTTAAATAGTGTGTTTACTTTGAGGGGAGCTTGCCAGATTTTTTGAAAAATGATGCGCGCGCAACACCCTGAAACTCGCCTATTGAAAGAACATTTAAAATGGTAGAATAAGATGTTTTGCAATTTTTCGTTCGAAGCAAGAATATCTTGCTTCGATATTTTAATTTGTTTGATATGCAAATTAAACATTTTGACGTCACACATGCATAATGAGTTATCGAACAAGTTATATATCTTTGCTATTACCAAATATAATAATCACTTGAAGATCTACAGGTTTAGTGTTGTAGGCGAAACATACCCACATGCTTCATTCAAATTATTTTGGTTTGATAATACAAAAGATATCTAACCTTCTCCGATAGCTCATTATGCACCTACGGTCAAAATGTTTAATTTGCATATCAAACAAACTAAAATATCTCAAAAACAAAGCAAGGAGACGAAAAACTGCAAAAGATGTTACTGTATAATTTTAAGTGTTCTGTCAAATAAGACAAACTTAATTTTCGTTTCATAGGCTCTTTAAAGCTTTTACATAATGCCTAAGTATACTGGACTAATGTACTTAGGGTACACACGTAAAAATTTCACAGCTTGTCAACAAAATGTTGTCACACCAGCCGGTAACAAGGCAGTTAACAGGTTGTAACAATGCTCATGCAGTGAGTGCAATATGAATGAATAAGTTAATGAATAAGTTAAATATAGCTGCAACGTGTTTGTATCCTTTGTAAATATTCCGACCATGTAATTTAATTTCAACTTTATGAACTGGCTTCCTGGCATTTTTAGCCCATTAAGGTTATTTCTGGAAGTCAGTACCCTAACTTTTCAAAATAATTTATGTAATTCTATTCATGATATTTTTCAAAGAGTACAATAAATTGTTATTGTTGTTGTTGTTGTTGTTGTTGAGTGCGGTCACCGGCTGACAAAAAGCAGGGAAACTATGGGTTCGAAACTGCGTCAAAATTGAAAAGAAATAACCACTGGGCACCGGTTTCGAGCCGACAAAACAAATCGTAAAGGCGACGCCAAAAAACACAAAATACGAATATGAAAACGTTACTTCTTGAAAACAAAAGCAGAAAGTAAAAACTATACGTTCTTAAACATGATACTTAAAGGCATTTTACTTAAGGTGGCTCCCTAGAGTTTTAGTTTTTCATGGCTTGTTACATTCAGTCATAGTCTATGGTTATTGCTGTCTATAAAATAACTATTTTAACATAGGCGTAATACAACGGCGTTTCTGATTGGCTACCGGGCGTGCTCCATAACTCGATGGAGCACGGTAATGTCAAACGTAATGAGAAACTAATTTTTAATCAGCGAAATAAATATTGTTATCCTTTGTTTTGTGTCTGATTCTCTGTTATAAAAGAAATGGTTCATGGTTTGGCGTGCTCCATGGAGTTATGGATGCACTTGGGAAGTCTGGGACCGAACTTCCCGCGTGGATCCATAACTCGATGGAGCACGCCAAACCATGAACCATTTCTTAATTACACAATGATTCTGTATACTGAACTGCAGAAGGAGAACCACACTTACGGAGTATTTGTTGAATAGTACTAATATCTGCTGGTACCATGGTAATAATGGCGTTTGAAATTTATCAAAGTTTCACGGTTTTCGTCTATTTAGACACATATCTCTAGTTTTCCTCGGTCGAAATTTCTAAAAATTATCATCTGGTCAGTTTTTTCAACATACAACACTACAGCAAAATATTATAGGGACAGTTGTCAAGACAGATGTTTCGCTATAAACTTAATGGATTAAAAAAGTTTTCTTTACAAACTAAGTATGTTGTTTAAGTATTTTCGATTTCTTTACGCACAAAATTGTAAAGAATTTTACGGAAGCAAATGTGTGATATTTGAGTATTTGTGTCGCTCGGACGGCTGCTGACGTGACAGAATATCAACTCGACAAGATTGCTATTTACGCATGTGCCGACGTCATACTCGTTACCAGTCTCTTCTTAAAATTACCGTAAGGAGTCACCTTAAATACTATATATTTTTTGATTGGAGTTCCCCTTTATTAATGTAGAGTATGTAAACTCACCTTGGGTTGAAATGCCTTTAAAGCTTAGATGAAATCCTGTTGTATTGGTAACATTTCGACCAAGTTTCAGAATGATCAACACTAAATTGGACAGCGAGTCAAATGTTGAAGGGTGCGTCCTACCGCACAATTTTCTAACAGATTGATCTTCTTCGCCATCAAATACCTCCACATACTGAGTACTACAATTGGTCGATCCGTTTGATGGAATGTCAAGAGAGTTGACAGTAAGTGAGATTGTATAATCAGAAGGCAATCGAATACGCCACGAACAAGACTGACTTGCGATATCCATAAAGGTGGAATTTGGAAATCTTATGTCTCCTTCGTCCTTGCCGAGTAAATTTAATGTATGGTTGCAACCTAAAAAAACGATAAGATTATTCTATTAGATTCCACTTTCCGTGCATCGGTACTGTACTATAGATAACGTCACAGGGTGTAAGGGACTTTATACAATAACGTGACATCTAAAGGATAAAGGATAAAGGACTGGGTGGCCAATCATCCTTACTTGCAGCCAGCGGCTGAATTGCGAAGGACGCAGATCAACGTGGCCGTGTGTCGAGGCATATCAAAGGCGCTCCAAGAGTCCAAGCAGCCGTCAACGACACAGTTCAGACCACGGATCACAGCTAAGATGTTAGGTGTTGATTTTATGGAGGGAGGAAAACCGGAGAACCCGGTGAAAGACTCAAAGCATAGGAGAGATCAACTACAACTCTACACACATGAGTCCAAGCCCGACAACGGGGTCATTCCCAAGCGGTCATCCATCCAAGTACTAACCCCGTCTACTAAACGGGCTAATCTTTTTGGTGAGAGGCAGCGCGCTCACATCACACGCTGTTAGCGCGCTGCCTTGAACCATGATCTATTAAAGGACACACACACATGACGCACAGATGGCGTCAAATCACGTCAAGTCACGAACGCCTGTTATTATCCGTTCGACCGCCTGTTGTTAACCGTTTAGTTAGTTTGCCAAACCGTTCGAACGTTTTGGGAAACCGTTCGAACGCTTTTACAAGCCATTTGTCATCCGTTCGCCGTCCGTTTTTTTTTGGCCGTTTTAACGGAAAAGCGTTAAGGTACGTTTTCGCGTGGAGGGTCACCTGATTCCCCCTCTCACCTTTATGCTCTCTTGGTTATATATACAACATATTCTATCTAACGTACTAACGCATCAATTCTCGTTACCTTGGTAATAACAGTAATATATCTTAGGATCAGACTTCGTTGCATTAAATGGCGTGGATGGAGTAAATTGGTCTTGATTATCGAAATCTGTTGTGTCATAGATGATAAACTCTGGTATAACTGTAGCCCACTTAACTTTCTGGCAAACTGAAGAACGATACGCCAACAAGTAAAATGGTTGATCAGTTGGTAGATCCACTGGATTGTTTGGATCATCATTTGCTTGACAACAAAAGCAAATACGCGTTCCTCCACCGGTAACATATACACCATAAGGCACTATGCCCATCTTTTTGCTATTATTTATCCAGTATTGGTTATCCCAAAATCCCATTCCCCAATTAAACTTCGATGTCCCTTCTGATTTAGGGCACTTTGGTAAGGAATATATGCAGTATGTACCTAAACAAAAATTGTAATACATATAATAAAAGCATTCACTTGGAGAGAAAACCCTCATTCACTGGGTCTTATGTGGTGGGTGAGAAAAGGCCTTCAAATATAGAAGTTATAGCTGCAAATACATTGAATCAGAGCCTTTACAGTAGGTCCAAATAATAGTTTGCTTACATGTATACCATTGGTTACTCGGACTATGTCTGTGGTAGGGCAGAGCATTAAATTCGGCTCTGTGTATTTTCTGGGTTTTTTCTGCGTCTCATCGTGTCATTCTCTCGCATGGGTCCGTTGTTATGAAGTTTCTCGAAAATTGCTTTCTCGCTATTGAGAAATTGACTGTCAACGCCATAGAACCCCGATCGATGTAAATTTGATATTTGCATCGGTTGGAGAACTGCAGAAAACACTGTCTGCAAATGTACATTTAGCACACCTTGATCCCGCCTTGCGCGTTGTAACTGGTGATAGAAAAATAGTTTTCCGCCGGCCGGTTTTGCACTAGCTCAGAGGCAGCACGATGGAATGAGAACTTAGTCTTAACATAAAACCGAGAAGCTAGCTTGCGTTCTAACAGTGGACTGAATCGACTGTTCGTCTTAGCAATGAAAGGTGTTTAGACTTCTGAACCTCATGTCAAGGCAAGTGTAGGGCGGAACATTGAAACCTGCACCTGCCCCTTCTGGGAAATATTTTCAGTATTTTAGTTTCTAAGCCATAAACTTTTCAGACTTTTGAGGTGATAGTATTTGTGTCCACACGAACATGTATCAGAAGAGTAAATTAGTGTGCGCACCTGTTGGTCTTAAGCTTTGAATCAAAGTGGAACAGAATTAAATTTGCGCATGACCACATCAAATCGAAGCATCTAGGTTTGATGGAGACATCTACAGGTTTAGTATTTGAATAGGCATGCAATAGCCAAAAAAGACTGAAGCGATGACGCCGTAGAAGACATCAACTAAGGACTACTATATACTTAAAAGTTTATACCAAACGCAAGCAGGTGAACACTGAAACGAGGCTGGGGTTGAACCTCAATGTCAATGTGTTAAAATATTAATGACAAGACCCTTTTTGCCCGAATTACGAGACGATTTCTGCCTGAATAGATCAATTTCTCCAGTTAACTGGTTGTTCTTCTGCTCAGCTAGATTTCAAATTTATACAGCTAAGACCCCGTTCACACGATGCTGGTACGAAATCGTGCCGGTATCAAATCATCACGGTAGGAAACTGTTTACACGGTACCGGTATCATTTCATTCCGTTACTATTTTTACAGTTTAGTTAACTCCATTTCTATTAAATTCCCGCCATCACGCTTCTTTTACCCCGTATATTTTAAGCAGAGAAAAAAGTTTCGTAAAACCGTGATGAAATCATTACGGTAAGGTGTTCACACGATGCCGATAAAAGAATAATTTCGTTACGGTTAGCAAATACGGTTTCAAATCGTTACGGTTAGCATTACGGTTTCATGTCATTTCATGCCGGAATAACAGATGCCCCCCCCCCCTTCAGAATGCCCCCCGGGGCATCTGGTGCTAGGACCAGTTGCACACCCCCTCCCCCCCCCCCCCCTCAGGACCAGATGCCCCCCTTGTGAAATCCTTTAAAATACTTCTTAAAACAAGTTCGAAATGTATTGAAACTTGTTTCGAAATTAACAATAAAACTCTTAGATGGTTAAACGAGTTCGCAAGCGTTCGATAGACGTTGAAATGTCTCCCAAAGCGCCATTGAAATGTTAATCGCTGTCGGCAATGATTAATGTATTTGTTTTTCTATTTTTGAAACAGTGCTTCGGACAAAAACCCGTGCCGAAATAGTGCCTTTTTCAGAGTATACCACCCCCGAAAACAGAGGTCTATTTCAACGCTTCGAAACTGGAAATTCGGCAGATGCTAATGCACTTCCGCATGCTGGCTTTTGGGGTTATTCATACGCCTCCACTTTTTCCGGAGGTATATTTATTCTTAGGCGTCAGGTATTTACTCTTACTGAGTACATATGGCTATCAGACTATTCCACGTTATTCGATATAGTTATGGTGTCAAAATAATGAGAAAGTCCGAAAGCCACCACGCGGAAGTGCATTAGAATTTCAATTTTGTCAGTGGTCATGGTCATGGTCATGGTCATGCCGAATTTCCAATTTATTAAATACATGTCCAAGTTTCGTTTTTTATTGATTGTAACATCGTTGAGCTGTTTCGAAGCGTTGAAATAGACCTCTGTTTTCGGGGTTGGTATACTCTGAAAAAGGCACTATTTTGGCACGGGTTTTTCCTCCGAAGCACTGTTTCAAAAATAGAAAAACAAATACATTAATCTTTGCCGACAGCGATTAACATTTCAATGGCGCTTTGGGAGATATTTCAACGTCTATCGAACGCTTGCGAACTCGTTTAACCATCTAAGAGTTTTATTGTTATTAGTTTCGAAACAAGTTTCAGTACATTTCGAACTTGGTTTAAGAAGTATTTTAAAGGATTTCACAAGGGGGCATCTGGTCCTAGTACCAGATGCCCCGGGGGGCATTCTGAACGGGGGGCATCTGGTCCTGTTACACCGGCATCGTGTGAACGGTGTCTAAGACATGAAATTGTCTCCTTCGCTTTGCTCACTCTTGCAAGATATCCTAGTCAATTGACTCCGAATAAATGTCATATATTCTCCATTTATTTAATAGTTGAGTCGGTTTTCTTTGTTCTTTCTATAGAGATGTATATCTACGATACATCCCAACTAAACCGATAATTAAAAATTCAAGCGCTGTATATATATATTGCCCTGGTCATGAACAGGGCAATATAATTATAGTAATTGTATGTTTTTTTAGAAAACCTCCTCAGCTATTAAATAAGTCACTTAATGCGGCCCCTCGGGCTGTATTAACTAAAAGCCTCGGTAATTTAACTCTTAGGCCTAAGTCAAACGTCGCTCTTCTCATGCGCTGAACCTAATGCAAATCAGCATAAACAAAGGATTTAGCTCATTATCATTAGGTTCGGCGCATGAGAAGAGCGACGTTTGACTTTGGACTTACTGAGCGCCTAAAGCGTGGTTCTCACTTGTCGTAAGAATCGGGGATTTTTCCTGTCCAAATCGTCTGGGATTGTTACGACAGGTGTAAACATGGTTGAAATAACGTCCCAGACAGTCGCCGATCGGATCGGAAGCATCGCAAGGATCGGAATCATTTCTATTGAGAAAATGCATCCAGACGGTCGCCGACGATCGGGGATTCTTACAACTAGTCACGACATGTGTGAACCGACTGAAGAATTCACCAGTTTTACTCTCGAAACCACGTGTAGTAGTCACGTGGTCAAATATATAAACAAAGCCGAAAGTTCGTACTACCGTACGAACAGGCAGGGACAATTGGGGACAGGAAAAATCCCCGGATTCGTACGACAAGTCACGACAAGTGTGAACGTCGCTGTCGTAAGAATCGCCGACAATCGGGGATAGAACTGTCCCCAATTCTTACCAATTTTACGACAAGTGAGAACTAGGCTTAAGCCGGCGTCTTGTTACAAGATGTTTATGTTGATTCGTGGTTGTTTCTCATGGTAGCTGCTAACTACCACAAACAACCACAATAATCATCAATTATATCGAAATTCGTTGATCTTCAAACCAGAATTCGAGCAAGTGTCTTTTTCGTTTACATCACAAAAACAATGTTATACTGAAGTACCTTTTGGCCATGGGGGCCTGTTGTTGTCTTGGGCTTCGGTGGTTTTCTTTGAACAAAACCATCTTTTAATATTGCCGTAGGTATCTATATTTGCTGCCATGTTAAATGATGACGAAGACTTTGTTTTTATCTCTCCAGTGTCATCAAGATCTTGAAACACCCATCCTTCTTTCCACGTAAAGTTTGTGCTACCAGGACAACCGCTGGACGCCTTGGGTAAAGAATAAACACCACGCGGCCAGAGTTGAGCTAGAATAAAAACCAAGAAAAAGCTGAGCCAGATCTTACATTTTAAGGCCTGTTTATAGTCAATCAATCAATCAATCAATCAATCAATCAATCAATCAATCAATCAATCAATCAATCAATCAATCAATCAATCAATCAATCAATTAGCCTGTGTTGCAGGCTCTACTGTGTTTCAAACAAACTTGAAAACATAACCTCCCGGCAGAGGTAATAAACGTAAACACTATTATTACCCAAAGTAAACAGCAAATAAATAATAAACGTGTGTATCAAGTTAATGCCTAAAAATTATGGACAGACGGACGGAATAGATAGATAGATGGATGGGTGAATGCAATGGGTGGATGTGATACAAGGATGAACGGATGGAATGGGTGTGAATATGCAATGAGATGCGTCATGCGTGGATGGATTGGAGTGGACGAACGGGAGAATGGGGTGAATAGAGTGGATGGATGGATGGATGGATGGATGGATGGATGGATGGATGGATGGATGGATGGAAAGATGGACAAAAGGATCGGATGGATGAATGGATGCTATGGAAGGATGAATATATGTACGAACGGGCGTATGGGATGGATGAATGGGATAGAATGCATGCGATGAATGGATGGATGGTGCATGCAATGAATGGATGGATGGTGCATGCAATGAACGGATGGATGGATGGATGGATGGATGGATGGATGGATGGCGCATGCATGCAATGAATGGATGGATGGCGCATGCAATGAATGGATGGATGGTGCATGCAATGAATGGATGGATGGTGTATGCGATGAATGGATGGCTGGTGTATGCGATGAATGGATGGATGGATGGATGGCGCATGCAATGAATGGATGGATGGTGCATGCAATGAATGGATGGATGGTGTATGCGATGAATGGATGGATGGATGGATGGTGCATGCAATGAATGGATGGATGGTGCATGCAATGAATGGATGGATGGATGGTGCATGCAATGAATGGATGGATGCTGTATGCGATGAATGGATGGCTGGTGAGTTAAGTTACCTGACTTTCGTTCCTTGGGTAATGCTGAGGGTTGAGTGAAAGGTCCTGCAGTTGTAGGAGGAAGCGTGTGTGGGAACTGTGTACAAATGTTATTGTCCGTTTCGTGAAGTAACCACTCTCCTTCCTGACCGGTTACTGTATTGATCATTTCAATTTCATTCGTTTGAGGATTCCAAGATAAATACAATTTTCCATTCTGTGAACGAAGAGCACTGCCTTCACAAATCCACTGCACGGTGTCTTGAGAAGTACAATTACCAGTGGTTAATGAATTATTCGCAGTTACTTGAATGCACTTGCGTTCGTACCCTTTTAGATTTCCATTTTCTGTCCAGTTTAAAAACGTTCTTAAATGCACAGTGCAGTCTGCTAGGTGTATCCCAGCAGCTGAATCAAAGGCGAGGCATTTCTTGGTGTATCTATTGAATACTTCAAATGAATTTTGTGGTAAAGAACTATCTCCTGTGCAAATAAGAATAGTGTTAAAAGAAAAGAATGATTTCACATCTGACGACTCTAAGGCCAGCGCTAAACGTCGCATAATAGACGAATTTAATTCAGACAAATTTAATTCGAATTAAGTTCGTCGGTAATGCGACGTAAATGAGACGTCGAGTTAAACGTCGAATTTCAGTCGAATTTAATGGTTTTTACTTGGACCCATGGAGCCTGAAAACAATTTCTTGAAAACATGGTGGCGAATTGTCACAGATAGAAGAGAAACATTTAATTCGACGCGACGATAATTCGTCGTGTAACTCGAACACGCATTATCGTCGCATTATCCGTTTGACTCATTTGCCGAGACGAATATAATTCGTGTGTGGAATTTAATCGAGTTATACGTCGCAGTTTCGTCGAATAAAATTTAAACAATTAAATTCGTCGCTTGTGCGACGTTTAGCGCAGGCCTAAGCTAGTACTAAAAGGTGACTTTTTGCTCTGGGGACTCTTGCTTACGATTATAATACTGCACTAGCATCGGAAGGTCGTGGGTTTGATTTGTCACATTAACAAGCCTAATTTTCTACCAGACTAAAGAAATGTTTGACGTCATTTTCATTTTATATTGTACAACGGATATAGTGTTTGGTTGCATCGCTAGCATTGATTGCGCCATCAGCAGTCGACATGGTCCAGTTCCTCCCCGGGGGGGAGGGGGGCGGGAGCGGAGGAGGGGCCAGAACTGGACTACAGTCGACACTTTGTTAAGTCTTCGTTACGCATGGTTGCACTTAAAATAGGTCATCTATAACTCACTAGCTATAATATTGGTTTAGGTCACGTAAACGCTATAGTTTAACAGAAATGAGCATGGGAATTCACAATAAACAATGTTATAGCGAATCCGAAAAATCGTTTATATTAGGTACTGATCTTTGACTGTTCGACGGCTTCAGCGGGTAACAAAATTTGACATATAAAGCTAATATTGAAGCTGAACTCGTTAAAATCCTTTCGTGATGTAACCAGCCTGCAAAGCAGTATCGCCTTCCGCACCTCCCCAAGACAACCGCATTTCTTCAATGCGCATGCGCGATATTTTACGCGATCATACGCAATGTCCTACGCCATCCTACGCCATCCTGGCAAGTTCCACCGGCAGTTTTAACCTTCTTTTGAAGGTCCAAACTGCCGGGGGAACTTGCCAGGAAGGATGGCGTAGGGTGGCGAAGAATCTAGGTGCGCGAGACGACATGCGCGAGGACATAAACTTCAAAGGTTCCGACGCGAGTTGGACTTCTGGTTGTCTTACTATTATGTGCTATGATGTAACATGCTATCATACAGTATTAATAATAGTGGTGCGAATACACGTTTTGTGCGGAACACTACGCTCGCTGAATAGACCTTTTCCGCGTGAAGTGCGTAAATAACGCGTTGAGAGATTTGATTGGCTCTCGCAATACTTCGGACATCCAAAACGTCGAAAAACTTAGGACATTAGCCAATCAAATTTGTCAAAAAGGAAGATCACGTGGTCGATTCACTTTATGCGGAAAGGTCTATTGTTGTTAAAGCCTATTTCGGTTGGTTTTATGCTTGACACTATACTGAAATATATAATTTGTAGTTTCATCGTTGGTGTCACGTTACAATCGACTATCGCATGCATGCTTATACCTGTTGATCTATAAAGTTATATAGCTAGCTATAATTTTGTTGTACATGCATGCCCGGGGAAAACAGGGCAGGTCCCCCCCCCACCCCAACTTTGTCATGCAGTGCTCTTTTTGCAACAGAAAAGTGCCCTTTTTATAATAAAATGTGCTTCAAGTGTCCTTTTGAAGCTGTGCCCCTTCAAGATGAAGTTGCTTCCTACGCCACTGTACATGCACCATCTGAGAATATTCTGTAATCGTCAGACTAAATAGAATTCTAGAGGGCATTAATTAATATATCTGACAAACTTTGGGCGATATCTGAGAACTTTAGTCGGCTCAAACACGACTGGATTAAACGTGAGATGCCCTGACCTTGCGTAATACAAACACGCAGCCAATACAATAATACATCACGCCATCACAGGGCTCCTATATATGGCATACACATACATCCGGCAGACTGCAGCTTCGAATCAGTAATAGTACATTTAGCTTCTGTTAGTAATTCAAGGTTAATTGCCTAATGGTTTCATACTGTATGTATATACTTTAATACTTTGGACTCAATGTTGCAGACGCCTATTCCTATATGGCTATATTGTTTACAGAACTAACAATACATCATGATTTGTAATGATTTCGTAAGTTAGATTCAAGATAAAAGCAAACCTTACCTCTTGTAAAAGAAATGACAAAGCATGTTAAAAGGACAAGCAACAGCATTCGTGGCTTGGTGCTACCTAGTAACACCATGTTGCATCTGATCAAGCTTACAAACCCGCAAAGCCTTTGCTAAAGCAGTTCTGTAAACGTAATGTGTATCGCTTGCGAAATCCGATACTATATATTCAGCAATATATACACGACTAATCGGCGTGTAAAGACATGTTTAATTTAATTAATAGCCTCAAGTACTGTATCACCTTAATACATTGGCATTGCAGCAATTTAAAGTCCCATCCATCTTCTAAAAAGGCGATCCCCACTTTTCGAAACTAGAAAATGGATATGCCTTATTTTTGCCCTTCCCTATTAGCCCTCACTATATTTTTGAAATACATACATTTCAGACTTCGGATGAAGTTTCATATGGTCCCAGAGGTTCTACGCAGCTCGCTCCCCCGCGAAATGTTGACCTCTGGTCGAAGACGCCGTTTCTTTGATCGCTCCGAGCCAATGAAGTCGCTATAGGGTCAAATCTGGAGTCTTGACCCCATTTTCTGATTGGCTCAGAAATTTGTAAGGGGGTAATTAAATCTGTAAGGCAAGTGTTTTATTGGCCGGACGTTAATTAGTTTTACTCGCGCTTTCAGCATTTCGGGGAGAGCGAGCGGCGTCTGACCAGGGTACGTCATACTAGACGGTCAGTGCTAAAAAACGAATTTAAAATCAAGTTTATATTTCTAACAGAAAGTATTATTGACATGGGTACCTTTACACGAACTCGGATTGGCTTCGAACTGGGGTCAGCTTACCACCCATGGGTTGGTTGCTTTTTTTTGTCCAACCCGGGTCAGCCTTGCTCAACCCGGGTTGGGAATGCTTTTCTGTCCGAGCAGAACTCGGAAGCCCATACTAAAGTATGTCAGTTTTTTTCCCCTAATGTACTAGTTCAATCAAGCATTTTATTCATCTGGTTTAGGTGAGCAGGATGTTCCTATAAACGATTCCCCAAAAACAACCCACTGGTGAAAGTACATGTACTGTAAGTATGCAGTATCAAAGTACCATCTAGTTCATTCAAACTGAGGGTATATATGAATGATTAATTTATTATTGAGTCGGTTTTCTTTGTTCTTCCGAGGGCTTTAGTATAGGATAAAGCCCGAGAACGAGGGATTTATGCTATATAAAGACCCGAGGACGCGAAGCGTCCGAGGGCTTTTTATAGCATAAATCCCGACGTTCGAGGGTTTTATTCGACTTAAATGATTATTGAGGAGGTTTTCCAACAAAGTTTTGTCTATTTTTTCTACCTTGGACAAAGATTTTCCTAGTTTTTTTCTTCATTTATTTTCTAATTAGTATTCATAGGGTTGTATGCTATATACAACCCTCGCAAGAACAAAGAAAACCGACTCAATAATTATTTAATATCGCATAAAGCCCTTGAATAATAATTAGATACGAAAAAAAAAGAACAAGGAAAATCTTTGTCCAAGGACCTTGTCCAAAACTTTACAAAACTTTGTTGGAAAACCTCCTCAATAACAAATTAAGTCAGATAAATCCCTCGAACGTCGGGATGTGTGTGATATAAAGCCCTTGGACGCCGCGCGTCCTCGGATCTTTATATAGCATACATCCCTCGTTCTCGGGATTTATCTATTACTTAGACGCATGAAAGCCTTTGTACCAAAAACAACATTGATTTTAGTTTATAATGCAATCGTTTCGCCACACTTTGATTATTGTATAGCCTTGTTTGGGATACCTGTGGTAATTATCTACTTGAAAAACTGCAAAAAATGTAAAACAGGGCGGCAAGAGTCATTACTGGCAAATCGTCAGAACTATAGATATATAAATAATAATTATTAGTTTCAGCTTTTAATAGCGTTGACTGATGTGTTTAATAAGCCCCCCTCCCTAAAGTCCTGCAATTAAATAAGACCAATGCATGGGTGGGGGGTTATGGCAGCTTGTGTAATTATGTACAGTAGCTATTATTATATATTAATTTATTATTGAGTCGGTTTTCTTTGTTCTTTCGAGGGCTTTATATCGCATAAAGCCCTTGAATACTAATTAGATAAGAAATGAAGGAAAAAACTAGGAAAATCTTTGTCCAAGGTAGAAAAAAAGACAAAACTTTGTTGGAAAACCTCCTCAATAATAAATTAAGTCAGATAAATCCCTCGAACGTCGAGATTTATGCGATATAAAGCCCTCGGACGCTGCGCGTCCTCGGGTCTTTATATAGCATAAATCCCTCGTTCTCGGGATTTATCTATTACTTAGAAAATTGTGCTATCTCTTTGTCATGGCTTGCACTAATGTTTTGCAATTAGACTGTACTCTAAGTAAAGTCATCCTACTATTGTCTGTGTCTTCTCTGGCTTTCTTCATAAAAGTTTGGGAATCCATAAGATCCAGGTCCCCCGGAAGAGCTGACAGTCCTGATGCCTCCAGGTTCGCATTTAACTGCTTTGTAAGTTGTTGTAGTCGTTGAAGTTCATCTAAATTACCAGATAGAAACAAACAACAAAAAAACAATTAATAGCTAAGGCATACCTGTCAAGTCCCCTGTCTGTCTGTCTGTCTGTCTGCCTGCCTGCCTGCCTGCCTGCCTGCCTGCCTGCCTGCCTGCCTGCCTGCCTGTCTGTCTGTCTGTCTGTCTGTCTGTCTGTCTGTCTGTCTGTCTGTCTGTCTGTCTGTCTGTCTGTCTGTCTGTCTGTCTGTCTGTCTGTCTGTCTGTCTGTCTGTCTGTCTGTCTGTCTGTCTGTCTGTCTGTCTGTCTGTCATCAGGATATCTCACAAAATATTGCACATATATTTATGAAAGTTTATGGATAGATTGGCGATAGACCAAGGACCAACTCATTCAATTTTGGTTGAATTTGGCTAAAATTTACACGAGAAGTTAAAGTGTCACTGTGATGAAAAATCGTCAGCCTTTTTTTTATCTTGTCATAAAGTACATTTAAAATGAGGATGAACGGCGTTGGTGGTTTGTAAATATCTCATCTCGTTCAAGAGATATTCACGTTTTGGAAATATGCAAATTATATGGCTGATGACGTCATTTTCTCCAAACGAGAGAAATGAAAATCGTAAAATTAGGAATATCTCTAGAAATAAACAATAGAAAGTGCTAAAATTTTGCATGCTTATCGTATTAAATAAAATACGTTTTACTGTGGAACTTTAGTTGTTTTCGTGGAAACTGCTAGTTCCTGGCCCCCTCCAATGATAAAATTAAATTTGCTTATTTATCAGCAATCAAGTAGCGTTTACTCCAGCGAATAGAAGTGAAAATTAGGGCTTATGTAGGCATTGTAATTCAAACGTTTAAATCTTTCTATTTTTAAACAATGAGGCAAAAATGATAATTCCTTTTTTAAGGTTAGAGTAACCTGTGAGCATGCGCTTAACATGGCAATCACAAAAGCTCCACAGAGAAGTGTATTTTATTGGATACTATAAGCATACAAAGTTTAAGCGCGTTATATTGTTTATTTCCAGAGATATTCCTTATTTTACAATTTTCATTTCGCTCTTTTGGAGAAAATGACGTCATCAGCCATAAATTTGCATATTTCCAAAACGTGAATATCTCTTGAACGAGATGAGATACTGACAAACCACAAACGGCATTCACCCTCATTTTAAATGTACTTTATGAGAAGATCAAAAAAAAGACTGACGATTTTTTCATCATAGTGACACTTTAATAAGAATCTTCTCCTAGTATTATCCTTATTTTATGCAAACATTTTTTGCATAATTTTGGTACGAGTGCAATCAAGCATTTTATTCATTCATTCACTCATACATGTATATAGGTCTCGTTTTATCCAAGATCGTAGCCTGCCTGGTTAGCGGGATGACTTGTTTTCGTTTAAACATCTTTAATAAGAACTCGCTGGCGGAGGTACATGCCGTCTCTGTCGAGTGCCCTCTTGTTAGAATGGTTGATTGCTCTCCCTCGAAATCTTAAGAGGATTGCCAAGAGGACTGCAAGCTCCATCTTTTTTGCTGGCGTGGATTATTACCGATAATATTATGACATTACATGGTATACGCCAATTATTACTATATATTAATGATAATCATTGTACATGCTGTATAATTAGTGATTTTGTAAAAAGTAACAAGGTGATTACAATGAAACCATTTACAATACAGTATATACCGGTATGCGCACTGCCACGGTATATACAGCATCACAGCTAGGGCCGGGTACCCACCTCAGAAGTACAGTACAGACGAAAAATTTGTAACGCTCCGTAAACGCATTGGCGTTTAACCACACACACTGCATGTCAGGCCTTTATTACACACACACATCGGACGCGGCACGGCAGTTTCAGCAATGCGGCGCGGCTAGCCAAAAATAGATCAGGACTGTGGTTTTGTTATTGATTGTACACAAGTAGATGCGACGCGACAGATTTTCACCAAGTGATTTTAAAAAGTTCGCTTTAGAGCGATCCTATTCGCTTCGCGAAAGAATTCGCAAAGTTTTGACCAATCAAAGGCAACGACAAACTCCACAATGAAAAATGGCGGTTTCCCCAACAACGGATGACTGAACGGCTTATTTTGTTGGTACGACAAAACCAATGCATATTATAACGATGTACAGCTCAAGGAAAACATATGGAAAAGTATAAGCGAAAAGCTACATATTGACGGTGAGTGCACGGAGTGCAGAAAAACCGCAACAAATTGTTTTAAACAATGTCTGTATCTGGATTCCAGGAGCAGTCTATTGTCTATTTTTAATGGTGAAATATTGCGTTATAACGCGATAGCAATCGCGCCGCGAATCGTTTCATTGAAACGCGATCGAGTATACTACAGCACAGTTGATTACTCTCGCGAATCTCGCCTCCACATCAGTTAAATTCTACATTCGGACAAGATGAATTTTCTTTCTTTAGTGCGAGTTACAAATCAGCCACTGAAATTAGTCGTATCTTAGAAGGTGAAAGGATCAAAGTTACACGATCTGGTGTTTCGAAATTTTCAAAGCGTCACGAAGAGAGGGAAACACATTCGCGAAAGGAATGAGAAGGCTAAGTAAAAAACACAAGAGCTTTGCCAAAGAGTGGACTGAAGAAGCCTATAAGGAAAACGCTGAGCCTTTCGAAACAGAAATCCGAAGCATGCATGCTGATTGAAGAAAACCCAGGAATGACAATTGCGAATTCAACAATAGAAAAGGCTCGCAAAATAGGTTGAGGCTAAAAGGAACTCAAAAAGATCCATCCAGTTCTTTCGAGGCTTTTCAAAAATACGTCGTCAAACTTCCTTTCCCAAATTTGTCGTCAAGCTTCAATGAGTCTTAAGATTTTAGCAATCTTCTAGATAATTTAACCACAATAAAAACCCTAACCCTTGTCAGAAATCTAATTTACCGTCCAGCTTTTTATAAAAAAAATAACTTGATGACATATTTTTGGAAAAGCCGCGAAAGGACTGATATATAGACGGGTCCCATTGAGTCATCCCTTTTCAGCTCGACCTGCAAAATAAATGGTTGTGTAAGTTTTGCATCAGTAGCATAATTTGGGTAAAACGCAATCGCATTTCGGCTAAACGCGATGCGTTTTAACCAAACGCGATCACGCTTTATTTTTTTTTATGAAAGCGATCGCGAAAGCAAAGAAGCAAGAACCGCGAATTCGCAACGCGATCGCGCCGTGAAACCGTGACAAACTTTACGTCTGTACTGTATGACAAAGAACCTCATGATAATTACAGAGTACTACTTTACTGTGAAATAATTACAGAATTTGTCCATAGTCAATCGAGATATGGTCTGGAAACTCGGCAAACTTCAAAGCGCCTATAATGAGCTCGGATTTTATGTTGAACCGTACCTTACACCGTGCACATCCTTTGTATTAGGTTTACTAGAAATACATAAATGCAACAACCCCTCGCCTGCTTTTATATGCTTTTTGAAATACACCCCACCCACCCCACCTTCCATTAAAATAAGCACTCCTGATATACAGCAAAAGCAAATGGATAATCAGGATAATTACAGAATTTATGATTAAGATGACTAAAATGAAAGTTGAACATATCAAAGGAAAACTTACAGATTTCATCTTAAAATCTGGTTGTTAAAATATATTGTTTTTAGCCATACAAGAGGTTTCCAAAGGAATTACTTTTATGTTTTTCAAAAGCAGGATTAAAAGTTAACAGCTCAAAAACGTAGGAGATAAAAACAACAGACAGCGTAATTTCAGTCTGTATAATACAGGACAAAAGAAAATGGACAAAGCCTATGAGTATTTATGATAAGTGCTTGCGAGCAAAGGGAAAGCACGAAAACGTGAAGCTGTATACTGCTTACCTGTAATAGGTTAAGCAAAAACTTGAAACAACATATTATTAAAGGACAAGGTATAAAACTTTATATGATAGTTGCTAGATTAAGTTTACACTTTACAGTAACTGACGAGTGCCTAAAAGGGTTCTATTTAAAAGTCTTGCCGTTCTTGGCGTTTACAGGATATATTAATGAAAATTACCGTCAACAACAGTACCTGTGACCACAAACACTACAATTCAGATCGAGTTTTTGCCGTTTACCATACGTTTGGTTTCTTCAGGTTTTCTGGTTTCTCTTCAAGATATATTAAACTGGCTGTTTGTATCCTTCTTTTATTCGTTGTTCTGCTTCTTTCCGTTTAAAACGAAACCATTTGAAACAATTTTGTTTCGCAAAATATGGAAATAAACTATAAGTTTGCTTCAAAGCTAGTCACCAGTGCCCAACTATTCTTACCGCGTGACACCGTACCAAACATATAAACTATTTGCAGATTTTGTCTCCCTTGCTTTTTCTACACGCGTGTAAAGTGGACTCCACGCATGTCGAGATTAGCACCCTCACCCGGGCTCCGGGCCTTCGGCCCTACGCCCGGGCTCGGGGATTAATATTTAAGGTGGCTCCATACAGTTTCTTGAAAAATGGAAAGTACAAGTTTGAGAGTCCAAAACATGTGATTAAACAATTCGGAAAAAGAATAAAACTAAATGTTATGCATAGCTAAACATTCTGACAATCAAAAACTGTTACCAAATAAATAGCAACAGTTGTTGCTATGGCAACAATGACGTTTCAAAATGGCTGCCAATTACCCTTCGAACTAATTTAATTCGAAAAAACTTTGGTGACCCCCAATTTTTTTTTCATTAAAACTTTTCTTGAAGTATGCGTAATCAATAGGCCGATTTTAAAAAAATTCTGTAGAACGAATAATTTTTTTTCCGGAAAAATCATGTTTGTTAATTTTTAAAAAGTTTCGTTCTACAGAATTTCTTTTAAATCAGCCTACTGATTACTCATACTTCAAAGAAAGTTTTAATGAAAAAAACATTGGGGGTCACCAAAGTTTTTTCCGAATTAAATTAGTTTGAAGGGTAATTGGCAGCCATTTCGAAACGTCATTGTTGCCATAGCAGCAACTGTTGCTATTTATTTGGTAACAGTTTTTGATTGTCAGACTGTTTAACTATGCATAACATTTAGTTTTATTCTTTTCCCGAATTGTTTAATCACGTGTTTTGGATTCTCATACTTGTATTTTCCATTTTTCAAAAAAACTGTATGGAGCCACCTTAAATAGCACGGTGATCGAAGTGAAACGTTGCTATTGGACAATTCGTTCATTATACTAAAATACAATGTGTTCAGTGACCATGCACCCTGCACAAAAGTACATAAAGGCGAACAAAAAGATAGACCAAAGACTTTAGCTGAGTTATATCCAGACCCTATCTCGATTGACTATGATTTGTCAAAATATTTTTAAGTAATTGTACTGGATTGAAAAGTACGGTTACCGTAGTTGTCACACTAATGTTGCAGGTGTAACGTTTTTGCCGGTGGTGAGACTGGTTGTTTGCTTTGAGCCACCCAAGCCAGAATAGAAAGACACAATTCAAAGGCTGGTAGTTAAAGGTTTACTTTACTCTACGATGACTCAACAAAAACTGCCGTATCACCACAGCACAGAATAGTATTATACGGCCAGAAGTCCAACTCGAGTGAAAACTTATCCGCATTTCTTCAATCAGTTCAATGCGCATGCGCGATATATTTTACGCCATCCAACACCATCCAGCCACATATCTACGCCATCCTACGCAATCCTGGCAAGTTCCCCCCGCAGTTTTAACCTTCTTTTAAAAGTCAAAACGTCCGGGGGAACTTGCCAGGATTGCGTAGGATGGCGAGGAATAAAGATGCGCGAGGCGACATGCGCGACGACATAAACTCACGCGAGTTGGATTTCTGGTTGTGTTACTATTCCGTGACCACAGTGCTCAGGCTATTTATACACATGTCAACTATACAATCACGACTACAGTACATACGACTACAAACTATAAAGTACAAGTCCCCATAGCGCTGCACACTACACTTGCAAAGTTACAGTAACTACTAATAGTAACCTGAGTATCAGGCATTATTCTCGTCCTCTGCTAAAAAGCAAGTGCGGGCGAGGCAGGTGGGTGGGCGAGAAGACGAGGATATAGTTTACAATTGCATGTTCTAGGGATTTATGGTGAAGGAAAATTCGAGTGTAGAATATATGCATTATAAGACCAAACCGGGACCAGTTGCGAAAAATGCAACTACACAGGCCTTCCGGCAGGAATTGAACCCACGACCTTGCGATTCTAGTGCAATGCTCTGACCACTGAGCCCGTTGCTGAGAGCTTGATCGCGAGTTCTGTATATATTAAGGTGGTAATGCCGGGAGAGAATTGGGTTTTTTAGAAGTAATATTGGGCATTTCACTCGATTACATAGCATGTTCTAGTTTACAATTGGCCTGATTGTAGGTTAACTAATAGCGGCTCACACACAATAATTTTACTTGTCAAAGAAATACAACTTGGCAGGTTGGTTAAGTGACATCAGAAAACTTAGTAGAGTGCAGTATACTATACCTCTGAGCTCATTGTCTGAGCATGGATAACTTGAAAGCAATTCCCTAAAAATATATAAAATAATTTACTACCTGGCATACAAAATCACCCACCCAATGTCCCAGAAATGGATCATGTCAGGCAGCTGCAATTTGATGACTTTCATCCCAACAGGTACCTACTGCAGAGAACCCACCAGCACTGTCTTTATGTCCTTTATGAAGTACAGTACTGTATTACCCAGCAATACTTGGAAATCATTAACATTTGCTGCACTAGTTAACACAACATGATTACCGTAGGTAAAGTTTATTTAATAGGAAAAAATGAGAATGTTGGGGCTAAGATCCCCAACAGGGGGGCTAAAATTGGAAGTTTGAGAGAAAGTTTCCTCAAGAAAATTTTGCTACTTAAAGGTCAGAAGTGGTATTTGCATTGCTGTCAGTGAAAAATAATTACATTATTTAGCAACTTACAAACCAAGTCTAAGGTTGAAATGGGGAAAAAACTGTCAACTTGCCTGTTAATACTACAGTAGCTTTATAAATAGTGCTTTATTAACTGGCAAAGTTTCTTTTTGTATTTCTCAATTCTTCAAGTTTTATTGCAAATCATTTCCCCAACAAATGACAATTTTTCCCCCAACAGGGAGGCTGTTATGTTCCCTGCAACCACCCCTGTCAAAATTTACAATATTAATATAATATTCTGTTGATCTATACTGTATGTACTATGTATATGCATGTACATACATTAGTAAGACCTTAGTGGCTGTATTACATGTATATTTATGTAGACAGTCTGTGATATGTACACTATATCAGTATATGTTGTACGGTACGTATATCAAGTCTATATAATAATACCACTCAAAGTCACATGATTTTTAAGGGGAGTAATAACATCTGTCACATAGCAATAGCATCACTGGGGGGAAGGGGGTGTCAAAAATCTGTGACAACACTGTCACTTATTTTTTGAACAGCTCCTAAAATTATAGCCAGTAATTTCTAGCAAAATACCCACTGGAGCTCCAGCAGGAGCCAGGTCTTAATGAAAGCCCTGCAAAAATCAACAATGTAGCAGATTGCACAATGGGAATTACAGTTTTCAAATGTGCTGCTCAAAACAAATTTTCAAATCTGATGCAGAGGCATATGATAAATTTATACATATATTAAAATTAAACTAATGTGTGTACTAGATAGGAATGCATCCATTTCTAACAAATAACTAGTAGAAACGATCAGTTTTGTAACGATGTTTAATATCAATCTGTTTACGAATGTTCAAAGAGTAAAAGGGTATACTTTATGTAAGATACATGATATGGTTCGTCTAGTCTATAGTATATAATTCTCTACCTCCCCCCAAGTCTTTAGTGATCGCAGTGGGTTGGTAGACAACAAGGTCATTAAATACTTAAACTTAACACTAATATAAAATGTTAGAACTGTAAACAAATAAACGAGTTCTAACAATGGTATTTTCAGTCTTCTGTTAGTCCTTTCTTGTTGAAGTCCAGCAGGCGTCGGAGGGCAAGAGGTGGTTTCTTGGGTGTGGAACTGGTCGTATTTGGTCGTGGTGTGATGGCCGGGTTAGGTATATCTGGTATTGTTGGGTTGGGTTCTGTATCCATGTTATTTTGAGGGACAGTAGGTAATAAGGTAGGTATGGCATTTGGTTCTTTGGTTAATGGGGTGTGAGCTTCACGCTGTGGGGTTGGCATGTATCGGAGGTCGTCGTAGGTTGTACGTCGAGGCGGTGGAAGTTGTACTGGAACGAACTTACGAAGGAATTTGCGGTTGCGTATTGTAACTCGGCCTGAGCCGTCCACACGTATGACATATTGGTCATATTGTCGAACCTCGATTACTGATCCGGTTTTGTCCCATTTTTTCGGATGTGGGCCAACCTGGTTTTGGATTCGGACATTGTCACCAACAGCTAGTGGTGGGAGTTGCTTCGTGTGTTCCGTCCATCATTCAGCAGTCTGCATGTGCCTGTTTCGCAATGCTTCTTCACGTGCGGCCAATGTTTCTCGCCAGGTGGGATGGGGTTTGTAACGCCCGGGCAGAATAGGGATAAAATCCTTGATTGGTCGTCCGAATATACATTGCGCTGGAGAAAGTTTCGTGGTACGGTCGGGTGTATTTCGGTATTGGAGTATAGCCCGTTGTAAGCCGTCTGTATCGAGTCCACCATTGGGACTTGTGTTATTGGTAATGAGTCGTTTTACGGTCTTCACACCCACTTCCGCTCTGCAGTTTGAATGGGGGTATGCCACTGATGATAAACGATGGTGAACACCCCAGTTCTGTAGGAACTGTTGTGTTGCCGCTGCGGTGAATTCAGGACCGCCGTCGGTCGCCAACTCATCCGGGATGCCAAAGGTGACAAACGTACATCGCAGGCAATCGATGAGGCCCTGGGCACCGTGGTGGGATCTCTCTATGATTGGCCAGTTGGAATATCGGTCTATGACAACTAGATAATTCACCCCTTTGTGATGGAAGAAGTCGGCACACACCAGTTGGAAGGGGTAGCTTGGCGGAGTAATTGGTAGAGGAGGGGCACTTGGTTGGGATGTTGCCATTCGGTTGCAGTGATTGCACGATTCTCTCATTACTCGAATGGCCGGTGTGATGCCAGACCAGAAAACTGTCGCTTCGGCCCGGGCATTCATAGAGGTGGTGCCTTGGTGGGCAGAATGGAGGACCGATAAGATGTGGTGGCGGAGTGAAGGTGGTATTACAATTCGGTCTTTGTACAGGATGACGCCGTCTACTGTGTGCAGATGTTCCTGGAATTGGTGGTATTCTTGCAATTCGGGGGGGGAGCTGTTGGCGAGTTTTTGGGAATCCTGTTTCGATGGTGGACCGTAGCTTTTCCATGTTGCTGTCGCTGGCTGTGGCAACTTTGACGCGATCCCATGTTATTGCCATGTTGCTGATTGATGCTGCTGAGGGTAGAAGCTGGACGTTAACAGTGGGATGTGATGTTGCCATGTCAGGTTCGGTGGAACGAATACCAGTGAGGAAGGGATGTCCAAATAGGGTAAAAGCTGTAGTATTCACGGCGGCCGTGTCGTCTGGAATGGGTAAGGCTTCGGGGTTGCTGTTACCAGTAGGATGGCGCGAAATTGCGTCTGCAGCTGTGTTTTTGACACCGGGAATGTGGGTCATTTGAAAGCGGTAGCGGAGCGTTTTCTCTTCCAAATTTCGTAGTCGCACGTTGGAAATATCCTCTAGAGAACGATCACCAAAGATCTTTAGCACAGGCTTGTGGTCGACGGCGATGGTTAGGTTGTCGCGGCCCAACACGAAGAAGCGTGCTTTGTCGAGGGCATCTGCAACAGCGAGAGCCTCCCCTTCGATTGGTAGTAGTATAGGATATGGGGGTACCAGCACAGTTTGTTTTTTGGGAAATCGCCGGTACCATCACTTTCTCCATGCCCCGGTACTATCACCTTTTTAAGTGGTCTGTACCATCACTTTTTATGCTGGATTGCCATACCCCAGTACCATCACTTTTTCCGTACCCCGGTACCGTCACTTTTCCGCTAAGTCACCATTATTTAGTTCCGTCTGCTGGCCCTGCCGTTGGACCGAGTCGTGGCTAGTCCCTCAGGGCGTAACTAGGGCAAGTCACAGGCGAACGCCTGTGGCAAGTCCTAGTGTCGCCCCCTATAGGACTGGCCCGAGACTTGGAACGCGGCTTGGCACTTTTAGTCGAGTGATATAAGAAGTAATCTAGGGAGAATTATGGGCTGGCGACAGGCGACAGCCTGGAGATACCAGCCCATTTCTCCCGGTTGTGTATCGCCGGTACCATACCTTGGTGCCATCACTTTTCCGTAAGTGGTCCTATCGGCGATTACACCACTGGGACCGAGGTTTGGTCAAACATATGGGCCATCTGTTTTTGTCCCCAACTCGCCAGGCCAGTCGGTTGCCACTAGGAATCCAGAACCTAGGATTGGGGGTGGCCTCACCTTTCGGCAATTGGCTGATACAGTGACCTTTTAACAATTAACCGATAAGACCGTGGCTACCGGTTGGCTAGGCGATGGTCCAGATCTTACTGCAAGGTCGATGCCTACGCCACTACCGGAGTCACCAAGGTCAGGTCATGGTAACTAGCACCGAACAGCGACAAACTGGAGTCACCAGTGTAAAGTCTACCCCGAGTCAGATAAAACCTCCCAACAAATGGACCAGTTTATTTTGCCCCCAACTCGCCAGCCCAGTCGGTTGCCACCGATCTTCCAAAATACAAGTCTTCACAGAATCCAAGTCAGATTTTATGAAGTAGTCCGTAGACTTAAAGAAACCTCCTTTTGACTGTACGGAGAGAAATATGTCGAATGCCGACGTTTTTAAAGCTCTATATTCACAGCCTATACTAGCATAAGAGAAAATTGGGAATTTCAGCTGGTTTAGGCACTAGCATCACCTTTTTTTACTCAGAAAATGCCCAACCACTCATTCGCTACAGGACGTTTTTACTGAACAGATATCCGCCCACAGCTGTTACAACTAATATAATACCCAACTCGTTATCTGTCGTGTTTGTGCCAGGTGCATGGATGGCTACATTATCAATGTTTTTGTCAGACGCATGGGCGGCTACATTATCAGTGTTTGTGTCAGGTGCGTTTTCCTTATGAGGTTCCTCATCTAATGTTTCCAGATGTGGGACATATTCCTGGTGTAGCTTCTTTGGCTGCCTATGGACAACCTGCTGGTAGTTTACTTTAGAGTTAATACCAAATTTCATAGCATCAGACGCGTGTTTGAGTAAGTTGTTATATCCAATAATTTTTTTCTTCAGTATTGTGAGTGACCCTGGCACTAACCATGTGTCAGGACTTATGGCTAGGTTCTGGGTGACGTTAGTATCTGATATTGATCTGTTCATATTCAGAATCCAAATGCTAACAGAATAGTTAACGACAGCGTCATTTACAAGGACTCTAAATTCCTGTTGTGACTCCAGACTTCCGGCACCCTTATTAACAATACTTACCCTTGTTTTAGCTTGAGAGCCTAGGACAGCATAGACATAAGCCTCGATAGACTCGTTTAGATATTGGAGCCCTATCCTGGTAAAACCATTTGTCTTAAGTGGTATGAACCTTCTGTAGTGTGTTCTATAATCAGGGTTAAGTCTCCACATCCACTCCTTAAATGCTCGGTCATGATGCTGGCCAGAATGTGGGTTAATAAGGAACTTTTTCTCTCTAGGTATGTTAGCCATGTTGTCGATAACATCTTTGCCGGCACCAAATTCCCTCATTATGTCACTTCTATGTTCCTTTATAAGACGCCTTAGTATGCGTCGGGTAGTGAAGTATACATGGAACCGCATAATAGACGTAACCACTGGATAAACATCATCGGAGAACTTTAGATGCTCAACCCCAACACCACAGCAGTACGTACTTAGGTAGACAGCGAAGATTAGCTGATAGTAAGGTTCGTTGTTATTCCACCATACAGCAATATCCGTCCTATTTCCTGGGTTCAGTGTTGGTAATTTAGACATGAAAAAGTTATGGTCGTTAACATAGACCCTGAAATTGTTAAGGTCATAGTCTATAACATTTTCTGATAGGTATGTGAACTTTGAGAAGTCATGCTTTCCCTCGATGTCCTTCTCCCAATGTCGCTTACCCTGGACTTTCTGGACAGTACCACCACCTAGCCATATTTTTGGGAATTTTGGTGGCGGCTTATCTGATGTTAGGTACTTAGTATATTTCGGGTTGCTTTTGAATTCCCGGTCCTCTGTGTAGATGTATGTATCGTCAACGCCGACGGGTCCGAAGAACACGCCAGGTTCTGTCTTACCAAAAACTGATTCAGTTATAAACTTGCTTTTGTCAGCATATGGGTACTTAGCGAAGAATCTACTTAGGGTCTTGTTCATATACCATAGGTTGTATACTATTCTCCACCAGTTTGGTCTTATGCTGGTATATATGCTTACCAGTTATAGCAACACCTCCAAGTAATCCTATTAGGGGTATGTATGGGCTAACTACTGATATAATACTCTCAACATCTTTTCTCAGTATACCGTTATTCTTAAGCTCATCTGACAACGCAACAGGATCTTCGATTGCGTCAAGACCACCAAGCATTGTTGAGAACTGACTTATTAGTAAATCTGTTAGGAACCCGTCTGCGTCCTTCTTCCTTTTAGCTTCATATGCCTTGTAAATTTTGTCTAATGTCTTCTCACTACATTTTCTTATATGCCCGGACTTTTGAGTGATGTACCCATCATCAGATGCAGTTATAAGTTCCTCACGCCTGGTGTCTATGCTAGATTCCTCAGCGCCCACAGTTTTAGCAATACTCTCTTCCGCAACCTGTAGCTCATCAACTAGTTTTTCAATAGCCACGTCTTCAATAACAACTGGCTCAGACTTACTGCGCTTACCTTCCCTCTTTGGCATACGTTAGGTTATGTTTCGTTTAACTTCATAGGTTGGTGGCTGCGCACTGAGTTTAATGTCGAGGTATTTACCAGTGGCAAGCTGCGCAATGATAGACTTTTCCATTTCATCGTCTGCTATATGTCCAAAAAACTCATCCCTTAACACCTTCATACTTCTCCTATTATGCGTACTGAAAAATAACAGTCTGGTGGTGTTGTCCCTTATACCAGTCGCGACACTGTTTAGCTTTTGCGTTAGAATGAACAATGTGATATTATGATGCCTGCCACTGTATGATAAAAAAGCCAGCATGCCGTCGTTAAGATGTTGATCACCTGTGTTACTCATGTCGTCAACTATTACCGCAGTCTTAGACCCAGAGTAAATTTTCACTATAGCCTCAATAATAGGATCTAGTTTATCCGGGCTTACATGTATGCTAAGTCCGATGACATCTGGGTCGCTATTAAGATATCCCCAGTCTAGGTATGTCATATTTATCCACAGTGTGGGACAGAGTATTATGATGAAGTCAAAATACTTCCAATACTCCACAGAAAGTATTTCATTAAGCAATGTGTAAGTTTTCCCACATCCAGATGGCCCAACTATCAGAATAGTCTCCGGCTGATCCATACACTAATACTGAATAGACTGAAGCTGTCCATTAGCCAGGTTGATTAAACCATCCGACAGCACGTAAAGGTAGCAGGTACAGGCAGTGGTCCCAGCACTTTTATCAATCTCGATAAGTATTCCGTTTTGTGTATCAGTCAGCCTCACACCTTGGCCCTGTACCCTCTTTAATGCTGTTGTTGAGAAGTCGCAGACCAAGGCAAACTTATCACTGAAGAAATTCGCCTCACTAACATTCCTATCAAACCTGTCATCACTTGGGAAGAACACACGACTAGCCTCACTGAAGAAATCGTACTTCTTCATCGACTGTGTATAAAGGAAGTTTGGCTGGCCCTGGAAGCTTATCTTAACACTTTCAATAGATGGGTAGTAAAAAGACTCACTTCCATCAGTGGTTCTTTTAAAGATCATCACGATATTTCTCAGGGACTTCCTCGGTAAGTTCACATTCTCATGAATCTTTGTGCTTGCAGCAGTAACTGGAAAGGTCTTAACCAGGGTGGCGTGACTGTAATAGGAAGACTTCCCCCTGCTGTAGATCCCCTCAACCTCACCTGCTAGCATCTCATTCTCAACTGTCTCATACCTCAGCTTAAGGTTATCAAGTCTGAAGCTTGCTGGCACAGCCTTACCACTGCCTCCGGGGAGTAACACATTAGCTGGTGTGTTGATCTTTAGTATGGTCTCATGTGTGTTCTGCAATGCTTGGGGATAGATAGCCCCATTTTCACTAAGCCAGTCGTCATCAATAGGTATTGTGAACCTGTCACCATAGATTCCATTCACAAGGACATCACCAGCTACACTAGAGTCACCACTTGCATCTTGACTTCTAAGCTTAGCAAGATTAACACTCCCGCCAAGACCTTGATCAATTTTTCCAACCCGCTTTGACTTAGACCAAAGGTCCTCATAACACCTAAGAACATGGGCTTCATTCAGGTCCCTATATATTTCCCCATTAAGCTTGTGGGTTACTTGCTTGAACAGGGTGGACTTAAGGTTGTTCTGATGGTATGACTCCTTGTTGCCATTTTTCAGGGTGAATGTAAGCATCCTACTACCAGGAATTAGTACATGATTAACTGGTAGTGTCGACAGCTTTACATAAAGGTCCTGACCAGAGGATATATGTGTTGGGTTAAATGTTACGTCGACCACTCTCCTAGTTCCTTTCTTACTACTGTCCGGTTTCTTTAGTTTGTAGCTCGGATTGATTCTATCTTCCTGCAACATAGACTAAGTTATATCTTATTTCTTCTTTCCATACCTATCATAAACCATCCATACGATCGCCAGAACCAACACCCACAGATTGCTAGCCAACCAGGCCAACCCCATAGCACCATACTTTAGCAGAGCAACTATCAGGTTACCAACAGCCATGATAATAGGACCTAGCACTGGACCGAGTCTCTTAGCCAACTTTTTGAAGGTATTATAGACCGACCGTCCAAATGATCCGACAGCATTTGAACCCTGGACAATAGCTTTTCTCGCCCCCACCAAAACCGTTGTGATGAGACCGGCTATGGTGATAGCAATGGCTGACAGACCCAGCATGTTTTCCTTAACCCACTCTTTGAATCTCTCTAGCCTGGATATGTCTTCCTCCTGCTGCTCCCTTATCTCTTCCAGTCGTCTCTGATCTATCACCTGATCTCTAGCCTGTCTTAGTCCTTCTATTCTTTCTGCCAGGTCATTGTTAAATTCGTTATCTGAAGTAACCTGATCCTCCGTTTCATTCATTGCTTCCTCATAGTAGTTCGCTTGGATCTGTAAGGCTCCCTGATCACCTAGCCTTGAGCTTGGGTCTATGGTTCCTGTTGGGTTCAGTACACCTCTCTGTTCACGATTTTCTTTAGGAGTCAGTCCAGGTATATCTGTGTAGTTATTAGAGTTGGCTTGTACATCAACCACTGGATAGTCCTCTGGTTCAGTTTCTTCAGCAAGGATTTTCCTATACCCAATGTCTTTTCTGTAATCGCTAATTAGCTTTTTATACTGGACAACAGCGGGTTCCGACCCAGTAGCTGCTGAGTACTGTGGGACTTTTGTTTTACCACGTTTCATAATCTGTACTGCTCTGTCTGATAACCTTCCGTTTTTTAATTTAGGTTTAAACCATAATGTGTCTTCTCCATCTTTCCGTTGAATAATAATTGATCTGTCCAGTATCTCCTTTGCTATTCGGTTTTTTGGGTATAGGTTGACTTTGTTTTTGGTTTGAACTATTTTCGTCACAGCTACAACCCTTTCAAGTTGATCGTTTATATTAGCTTTATTCTTCGACTTAACGTTTTTAAGTCTTTCCGCAACCTCATCATACTTACTTTCGTTGAGTATGCTTTCATCATCACCAAGTGTCTCGTCAAGTACACTATATACCTCATCATTAATACGGGTGAAATTGCGCTGGTCACCCTGTGGGTTATGGGTGAATTCAACACCTGGTACTTCTATGGTGGAGCCACTAGCGTTTTTAATAGTCACCGTTTTACCATCATCTACGAATGGGTACTCATCATACTCTAGTCTTCTTCTGGCTATAAGATCTTCAACATATGTGATCCTCTCAGATCTGTCTGAACCATCATAATCCTGACTTAACAGGTTAGAGCGTTCTGAGTCCAACTGGCCATCATCCATTTCATCATATTCAGGGTATCTGTTTTTCATTTCAAAGTCGTCAGATACTTCACCACCTTCAGCCATCTATACATTAATCAATATTCTGGATATCACTCTCAGGTACCCAGCTATTATGCTTGCTATCATACCCGAGCCACTTTACCAGGGCCATCTTCTTTTTCCTTTTCAGTACTTTCTCTACTCTATAAACATGATCCTTCTTAACAACAGCACTTAACTCCTCTTCATAAAACTTCCCAATTATTAGCTCACCCTCTAAGTCCGCTATTTCATAAACATTTGGATCACCCCTAATCACCTTAGTCACCTTGAATAGTTCCTCTGTGAAGTTAGCCTCATAGCCCTTAGTGAATACGCTTTTGTACTTGCTTATCCTGACAGTATCACCAACTTTAAATTTAGCTAGAGGGTATTCTCCAGATGTGTGGCCAAATAAGGTGTTCCAAACTTCAGCCTCGTTACTTTTATTCACATTAGCCGGTTTCATCAGTATAGTTCTATGCTTACTGTTATTGTAATTGCTAACCAGAGAGTCTAGAACATCAGTCCACTTATATGTTCCCTTACTGTAGAAGTACTTCCACATAGACGTCTTGAGGGTTCTGTTAAACCGTTCCACAATAGCGGCCTTCTTATCCGATAGGGTGCTAAAGTACTTAGAACCAGCTCCCTCCAGTAAGGACCTCACCCCAACATTATAAAATTCCTTACCATCGTCAAACTGCACCAGTTCTGGATCCGCTCCAAAACGCTTCTTAAATTTCTTAAGCAATAACGTTACCGCCTTGGTCATACTTCCAGTGTCTTTCCTATACACGGGGATGGCAAAGGCATATCTGCTTAAAATCTCAACAGCCGTCAGTATCCAACGGTATCCCCCATTCCTATTCCCATACTTACCCATATCAACAAGATCCATTTGCAGCTGCTCACCAAGGTAGTAAACCCTAGTCTGTCTAAACTTATGCCTACCAACTATTTTCCTGTATCGTGTAAAAGTGTCCTGCGATTTCAGCCACTCAGTGACCTTCTTCCTACTCACACCGGGGAGACCATCAGCCAATGCTTTCTGGTAAAGTCTCTCAGCTGACTGATAACCAGTTGCTGGGTTATAGTATATATCTCTCAGCCCCTGTTCCAATTCTATGTCATTGTCCATATACTCTACGAGATGTACAGCTCCAGCAATATGCTCCCAAAACCATTCAGCGGGTTTCCATTCTGATCTGTCACATGGAATTCCAACTCATTTATAACACCTTTACCAATTTCCAGCTCTGTCTCAATGTCAACAAATGACTGTGTCGAACCGAACAGCGGCTGCTCACTAGTGACTGGAAGACTTACTAGGGTATTACTCTTCCTCCCATTATACAGATTCGTTGATGTAGATATTACATTACACATCACCACCAGGTACTTCAACCCATTATTCACATTTATCAGCCCACTCTTTGTGCTACTACCTGGTAAGAATATACGGGTGCTGAATCCTAGTAAAGATGCTAAGTTGTTATGCAGTACTAGCGTCGTGCTACTGTCGGTCACCATCATACACTTAGCCTCTGGTTTACTAAGTGTTAATGTAACCCCACTGTTCCTCTCAAGTATCTTCTTAAAATCCTGGAATGTATAATAACCATCCCCAAGGAATTTGTTCACCCTCTTATTGTGAACATAGTAGTTACCCTTGCTGCTGGTCACATTAAAGTACTCCCACATTACGTAAGCCTTCTTCAGCATAATACGAGGATTTTTCCCTGTCAGTATAGGCTCCTCCAGTCTGATAACCTTATGTGATCCCTCTATAATCGCAGTAAGTTTCCTCATAATATAGATAATATTATGGTAACATCTACCCATAGCTGCCGTGGGTGGTTACGCAGTAAGCAGGCTTATATACCCTAATATATGAGTCTGAATCTAGGTTACTCAGTGTCACCAGGAAGTAATGAAGTCACTGACGACATTGACATGAAAAATTTCAGGATAACCCAAAGCATACCGGCCACTGATGACAATCATCTGATAAATAAAAAGTATGCCACAGAAAAGTTCGCTAAGAAGGAGAATTACAGACTTAGCGCTACTATGACCTGGTACTACGGATCACTTGGTGGAGACCCAATATCTCTAAATAGGAATACCTTTCCAATGGTTCCGGTTAGTAAGAACACTATGGTTAGAATACTATGCCACTCGTTCGACAGTGATGGCCCTGTCCCAGATGATACTGTCACGGTTAGATACCGAATTTCCTATACAACGTTGGCGTCTACAAAGATTACGGAGGTTCTTGGGGACCTAACACTAGGTAAAGCTGACCAGCTTTTTAACAATATGTGGACGATACCTGTGAACCATGACTTCTATGTTAAGGACGTTATATCAGGAAAGAACGCAGCTGACGGACCCACTGTAGGTTTTATAAACATAATAATAGGGTATCTTACATCTGGTAATGAGAGCTGTATGACTGCAGCATTCTACGAGCCAGTCTGAATAAGGGTTAGCTTATGACAATAATAAGGGAGAAGAGCATAATAAGATTCAACCATATATCTGAGAAGCTAAAAGACGAGGATGTTGATATGCTAAAGTCACTTTATGAGCATTACCACATGATGGCAACATGCTACCAGTGGCAATTTAAGAGACTCTCTAGGGTTAACTTGACTCTGAGCATGTCTGCCATCTTCCTCACTGTAGCTGGTGGAGCATTTAGCGCGCTGGGTGGATTCGCTACATTATCTATCAGTGCTATCGGACTTCTTATGCATGGGTATATCAAGAACAAAAGGATAGCAGAGAAAGTCAGCCAGTGCGAGGTCGCGTACAAGAGCTACACAAAGTCCCTGAATACAATCAAAGGATATCTGAGAGGTATTGAGTTTGAAAGATCCACAATGTTCAGCAATCTGACTATGGTAGACAATATAATAAATGACAGCACTATGCCACTGGAGAGGAAAATAAAGGATAGGTATAGCAGGGTCTACAGAGGTCATGCGTATATGAAATCATCAGAGTATTATGGAGGGCTTAGGGGAGTTTGAAATGAATCCTTTAGGTAGTTATGAGGCCCCTGATGACGATGACAGCAGCCAGGTTGCTGACTATGACATACCTAACACTGAAGAAACAGATTTCGGTGGAACAGTGAGTGTTGATCCTGTCAGAGATACTGCTACATTCATAAGTCATGATACTTCTGAGGGACTACATTTAGGTAGAACTGTTGATCAGCGGGAATATTACACTGACAGTCATTCCAGAATAATTGTTGGTGAGGACAGGATGAGGCAGATCAGGAGACGTCATGCGTATAGAGACACGGAGGACTTCTTCAGTAACATTCTAAACCTCGAGCCTGGATGTAATGATCCCAGGTTCGTAGACTACCTGCTGGACAATGGTACCCTAGAGATTACTAGGGAGCTGAGCGACACAGGTCTTGTTAATGACTACTCTGTGAAGTACCTTGGAGGTGAGTTCAGGTCAATTGGAAGGGTTCTCACAGACGAGGATAGTGATATGCTAAGGACTGGTATAAGGGAGTACTATGATGAGTGGCAGAGAAAGATGCTTAGAAACACTATGAAGAGGGCGGGTGTGATAGCGGGTATTGGTCTTGGCATAGCGGCGATAGTCACAGGGCTGGCAGTTGGACTAACAAGAGGAGGTTCAGATGTTATACATGCGGGGAAGAAGAGGAGAAAGTGGGAGAAGCTTAACCCAGCTAAGGTAAGTATACCATGGTCGGATATTGAGGAGGCTGGTGGAGATGTCCTAGTATTTACTGGTAAGTATCTGACAGTTATCCTAGCGGTATCTGCAGCGTATCTCACAGCAAGACGGTAAGTAAACCTGTAGTAATCTATAAGATGTCTGACAGTAAAGACCCCAAGATCACTACTGATGTTAAGACTAAAGATCCCAAACGTGTAGAGGCAGGTAAGAGGCTGGCAGCAATATCCAAAGCAGCTAAAGAGAAGAAGATGAGGGAAAGAATAAAGATGGATGAACCAGATTCCTCATGGTCATTACCTTCTAATGGATATATGTTAGGACTAGCAGGACTTCTGGTAGCGGGTGTGTCATTATACTTCACATGGAAAAGTGACAGGAGGGAGGTAGCTGCTGCTGCTGTCATCACCCCTGCTGCGGAACCAGAGACCATGAGCAGCAAGCTGGAGACATTGTAACTAAATATCACTAGTAGTATGTCGGCTCAGAGGAAGGAACTTATGAATGAAGGATTCGACGCTGTTCTAGTTACGGCAGGAGTTATACTATTTAGCATGGCTAGTAAGAAGCTGTTTAGGGAGCCGCTAACATCGGCTGAAAGTGTAAAGTCATACGTGAAGCTAGCAGTTGGTATCACAGCATCAACACTAACTGTAAAATACCTACAACAGAAGAAATACATACCTGAGGACCCCTTCAAGAATACCTAGGTGACATTATGGCAGGTGCATTAGCAGGTGGGGCTCTTCAGACAACATTCGCTGCATTAAGTTTTGCTGGGGCAGGTTTCCTATTTAACAAGCTCAACCACACCGGATATGAGAAGGAAATTAAGAGACACAACCTAAGCTTAGAAAAACTGGCAGCAGCTAAGGAAGCGTTCTATGAGAATGAGATAAGACATAAGGACAAACTGGCTCAACTTAGAGCTGAGTTAAGTGATGCCAACGCCGATATAAACACTACTAACAGAGCCCTTGACAAGCTCAGAACATATACCTCAAATGGTATGACCTTCAGGGACGAACCTAAACTTGGAGACTTCTATAAACCTTCTAAGGAGATGTAGAAGTACCAGGCAATGTTTGTTGCTATAGCAGGAGTCTCTGTGGGTTTCATAGCACATAGGGCAGGGCTTATTTAAAGATATATTCCTATGCTATATTATATGGGTAGAAGGGAAGACTATGTGGAGCGGAGATTTAGGAGAATCGATGAGATGCACACATGTGATGACTGTGGTGGCCGCCGTATAAACTGTCATGGTTTCCCAACCTGTACGTCATGTGGTCTGCAGGGACCTTTCGCAGTACCTGTACCAGAGCTGGATCTAATGTCGTGGAGCAAGAGGAAGACTGTTCATAAGAGAAGTAAGTGGTTTGCTAGAAGGATAGCGGGAGTTGTTAACAGTTCTGATGAGAGAATGTTGACAGCTGATTTCATAAAGGTTGTGTCAGTGCTGATGAGACTTAACCTTATAGGTAAGAATGTTAGTAGGTATAACTACTACATAATAAGGTTGGCCAGTCGCAGAGGACTAACACTACTAACAGACGTCAGTGACATGTGTGATGGATATAGTAAGAACATGTTTGATGACCGGTTGTTCGGATCTGTATATAAGGAGTTGGGTTGGGGCATTGGATGCAGATGTCCTATGTTCCTGAAGTGAAGGGACACTTAAAGAAATAATTTTATACGTATAGTATATGGTGACTAGTAAGCTTGTAAGTTATATAAGTAATCGCTACCCAAAGATCCCATTCGTTGTAAGATCTAAGGGTTGTGTGGGTCTAGGCCTACCTAGATTAGTAATATTCGATGACAGGGACGGCTTCAAGGGACTGTCGATGTGGATTTCGAGTAGGATAACGGATCTCAGGTTAAATCAGGTTGACAGGTTCGTGAGGATAGGGCATGCTGTATTATTCTCGAATGACTATGACGAACTATGTCACAGTGTAGACACTTACCTATCTGGAAAACGTCCAAGTGGTTATGTCACGGATAATGGACAGTTACGTTATATAAGGAGCGGGCGTCTTCGCGGCACTGACAAGGGGCCACTATCACCTGACGACATTAACATGCTATATGACATCGCTGCGCATGCTACAGTAAGTTATAGTAGTTCGATTGTGCTACCAACTTTTGGGTCCAAGACAGGACCAGGCATCGTAATACTCTCTGGGGACACCGCTCATAATGGCCTGTCTATATGGCTGAGTGATTCCAGAAAATGCTATAACACCTCACGTCTGAGTGAGGGTCAGTTCCGTCACCTACTGGGCATGGCTAAAAGGCTATACTTAACCATAACCGGAAACGACTATGACGACATAATCGAAGTGATTGACACTTATGTTAATTGTAACCACATGGGCACATACCTACCTGAGTTCCCAGGCGAGGACTGTATAGGTTGTTACTAGACAGACTAGTAGTGCTGGCGTTTTTTGTGTTTAGATTTTTTATGTCTTAACCTTGTGTAAAGACTATTAAGATCTATTAGCTCTCTCATCATTTTATCTATTTCTCTGTCGGGTACCTTCCCCTCCGACTCACATATTTCATCAGCAAGATCTCCTATATCACACTCTATTCTCTCCATATAGTTAATGTAGAAAATAAACTCTGGTGGTGGACGCACCTGACCCGCTGGGTATGTGAAAAAGTGATGCAAGCGGCAAACACCCCAAAACGGGGCGTCTCAGAAAGTGATGATAGCGTGACTTTCCTGTAGAGCCGGTTGTCGCAGAAGCGCCTGGTTATGAGAGGTCGGATAAGGCGATACGTGATCACATAAATAGTGGTGATATAGCCAACGCACTAAAAACCACCCAAAACGGGAGGTCTCAAAAAGTGACGATAGCGTGACTTTCCTGTAGAGCCGGTGGTAGGATAAATGTCATACGTACCTGAGGTCCCAAAGCGGGACGTCAGGTGCATTCAATTATATTTCCCAAAAGTATATACCTATAGTATGCAGAGGACACTTAAAGAAGTAACACCAGATGCTAGCATGCCGAGTGTGTACAATTTTAATGGTTTAGATATCACAGTGCAAAAGGATGGTGATGAGATATGGTTCCGGGGGAAAGACGTTGTTGAGGCGCTTGGTTACAGGGATCCGGATAAGGCTATACGAGATCATGTTAGGGATCGTGACAGAAAAAAGGTAATGCAAGCAGCAACCCGACAAAACGGCGGGTTGGTCAAAAGCAGAACACACCTGATAAATGAGCCTGGAGTGTATAGTCTAGTGTTCCGATCAAAATTACCTATAGCAGAGGAGTTCCAAGACTGGGTGTTCAGAGATGTCCTACCATCAATAAGGAAAACTGGTCAGTACATAGAACCTAGGCTTATTGGTAACCAGCTGTCACTGATGAACGAGACTGATCTGCATTATCAGGTTATTAGTTACATAAGAAAGTACCATACTAACGCTGTGGTCATCCCAGGTCTAGGTGAAAATCAGGACACCTCATCAAAAAGAATAGTCAGCTGGAAGAAGGGGTACAGAAGTGGGCAGCCTGATATCATTATAGGGAACCTGCACAAGACGTACTCTGGTCTAGCTATAGAGCTTAAGACACCGAATGGTATGGGGGACCTCTCAGACAAGCAGAAGTCATTCATAGGCAGCCTTGGAGATAACGGATACAGGGTCCTAGTGTCATGCAACTATGACGAAATACACAGATGCATTGATAAGTATATGACAGAGGCCAGAGTTAGGTGTAGGTACTGTGGTAGGAAGTTCCGCAACAAATGCACGCTTAGTAACCACTGTAAATACTTCCACAGGATCTCTTGTGCTTCAGAAACTTAATATACCTATCCACCAGTTCCCTCTCCATCTCAATTAAATTAAAAACTTCATCTACTAGTTTTTCCACTTGCTTACGGATCCTTAAGATTCTAGCAAATACTACATCTTCCATATAATTACTATAGAAGATATAGCGCGTTTAAATTATTTAATAAATATATAGAGGTATAGTATGTCGAGGACACTTAAAGAAATATCATCAGACGCTAGCATGTCTAGAACAGTCAAGAAAATAAATCCATCTGAGGAGATAACATTTGATGACACACTAGCGAGACGTAGACAGGATCTGCATAATGAGCTAGGAGTTGTTGAGGCTAGAAGGGCTCTTAAGGGTTACACTAGAGGTATGGAAATTAGTATTCTGGACAGAGGTGATCCTGAGTCTGAAATAGACCAGACAAGAAGTCTAGTACGCAGAGTGTTAGAAGTTGAGATGGAGGACATGGGAGGTATAAAGTTCGCGGAAATGTTAAAGGTAAAGCTTAAGAAGGAACAAAATAATGGCGATTTCCTTTTCAAGGATGTCTACTTTGGGAGTAAAGCCGCTGTCGCTATAGATAGAAGTCACCTGGAGTCTCTAGCAGCAGTGGGAGGTAAGAATATGCTGAACCTGTACGAGTCATGGACCTCCGAAGGTAGTGGTTGGGTAATAGATAACATCATGAGTCATTATCTTAATGTAGTAGCCTACACCCCGTTACAAGGCAGTAGTTATGTAGAACTTCCTAAAGAGCTAAGGAACCCTGCAAAGGGGTTGATAAATATACAGAACAGTGACAACGAATGTTTTAGATGGTGCCATATTAGATACCTAAACCCACAGAACAAAAACCCTCAGAGAATTAAGAAAACTGATAAAGCCTTACTACCAACTCTGGACTACACTGGTGTTAAGTTCCCAGTAGCAAGTAGACAGTACGGTAAAATAGAAACGCAAAATAACATGCGCATAAATGTATTCGGGTATGAGGGTGGACAGGCTTACCCAATATATGTGTCCAAGGAAAAACATGAACTATGCATGAACCTACTGCTGATTGATAGGCATTATGTGCTGATCAAGGACTTTAACAAGTTTATGTACCTGAAGACTAAGCATAAGGAGAGAAAACATTTCTGCATGCATTGCCTACAATGCTTCAGCTCAGGTGATATACTATCAGCCCATAGTGAGAACTGTATTGTGGTAAATGGCAAACAGGCTATAAAGATGCCTAAGGAGGGTGAGAACACACTAACGTTCATCAACCACCGTAAGCAGCTTGAAGTACCTTTCGTTATATATGCTGACTTCGAAGCTTTGGTGATGCATAATAACACACCTAGCAAAGATGACAGTAAGTCATACACACAAGAGTACCAGAAGCATGTAGACTGTGGGTTCTCATACAAGGTTGTATGCTGCGTCGACGATAGCTTTAGCAAGCCGGTGAAGGTGTATAGGGGTGAGAAGGCTGTCTATAAGTTTATGAAAAAGATGCTGAAGGAGGTGGCCTACTGCCAGAGTGTCAAGGAGAAATTCTTCAATAAAGATATGACTATGACTAAAGCTGAGATGGATGACTATGAGAAATCGACAGAGTGCCACATATGTAACAGAGGTTATGTGGAATCAGACGTGAGGGTCAGAGATCACTGCCACATCACCGGGAAATATAGGGGATCAGCCCATAGCAAGTGTAATATGATTTACAGAATTACTGATAAGATACCAGTAATCTTCCACAATCTAAGGGGTTACGACAGCCACTTCATAATGCAGGAGATAGGTAAATTTGGAATGGATATAAATGTGATACCTAACAACATGGAAAAGTACATGTCATTCATGCTGGGACGACATCTGGTTTTTATAGATAGCCTACAGTTCATGTCCAGCGCCCTAGGACGACTTGTTGACAACTTACCTAGGGACAGGTTTGTAATAACGTCCGAGGAGTTTAAGGGTGAGAAGTTCGATCTTATGACCCGCAAGGGAGTTTACCCATATGACTATATGAACAGCTTCGAAAAGTTCGATGACACCTGCTTACCAACCAAGGACGAGTTCTATAGCGCCCTTAATAATGAACACATCTCCGAGAATGACTATGCACATGCACATAAGGTTTGGAGAACCTTCAGACTGGGTAATATGGGAGAATACCATGACTTGTATATGAAGTCAGATGTGCTGCTGCTGGCTGATGTTTTTGAAAACTTCAGGAAGACCTGCCTGCAGTACTATAAGTTGGATCCATGTCACTACTTCTCCAGTCCTGGGTTGTCATGGGATGCGATGCTAAAAATGACTGGAGTGGAAATTGAACTGATGACTGATATAACCATGTTCCAGTTCATAGAAAAGGGTATGAGGGGCGGCACGTCATATATCGCTAACAGGTATGGGATGGCCAATAATAAGTATATGAAAAAATATGATGAGAAGATGCCTAGCAAGTATCTTATGTACCTGGATGCTAACAACCTTTACGGATGGGCCATGAGTCAGTACCTACCGACCGGCGGATTCAAGTGGCTTGACGCTGACACAGTGGACTTGAGTAAGTACGGTGATGAGTCTGACCGTGGCCTTATACTTGAGGTTGATCTGGAGTACCCGGACGAGCTGCATGAGAAACATAATGACTTTCCTCTAGCCCCAGAAAAGCTTAAAGTAAAATCGGATATGTTGTCAGACTATTGCCGAAACATAAAAGATAAGTATAACATCCACATAGGAACAGTACATAAACTAATCCCAAACCTGATGGATAAAAGTAAGTACGTCCTGCATTACAGGAACCTGCGGCTATACCTGGAGCTAGGGATGAAGCTAAAGAAAATACATAGGGCGTTGGAATTTGATCAGTCCCCGTGGTTAAAAGAGTATATAGACTACAACACTCAGAAGAGGGCCCACGCTAGGAATGCGTTTGAGAAAGACTTCTTCAAACTCATGAACAACAGCATCTTCGGAAAGACCATGGAAAATCTCAGGAAAAGGGTTGACGTCAGGCTTGTGACTAGCCCATACAAACTAATGAAACTGACCTCCAAGCCAACATTCGTGAGTAGTAAAACATTCAACGAGAATCTGGTCGCCGTACATAAGATTAAAGAATGTCTAACACTCAACAGACCTGCCTTCATTGGGATGTGTATACTTGACATGTCTAAGACCTTGATGTATGACTTCCACTACAGATACATAGGAAATCTGTATGGACCTAAGGCTAAGCTACTTTTTACTGACACTGATAGTCTGCTATACGAGATATCTGCTGGGGATGTCTATAAGGACTTCCACTCTGACCGTGGCAAGTTTGATAATAGCGACTACCCGGTGGACTCTGAATATCACTTCATAGAGAACAAAAAAGTTATAGGTAAGATGAAGGATGAGGCAGCTGTGGTACCTATCACTGAGTTCATAGGGCTGAAGAGCAAAATGTACTCCTACACAAAAGACAATGACAAGGGAGATAAGAAGGCTAAGGGAATTAAGAAGGTTGTTATAAGTAAGGACATAAAACATAACGACTATAAGGACACTCTACTGGGGCAAAAGCAGATCAAACACAAAATGAAAACTATAAGAAGTGTCTACCATCAGCTGGGATCCTACGAAGTCAACAAAATCTCGCTCAGCTGCTTTGATGATAAAAGGTACATACTCAATGACGGTGTCAGTAGCTATGCCTATGGACATAATTTCATCAGACCTCTAGATGAGTGGTTTTATAAAATGGGCTTTGCGTTTTCGGGGTGAAAAAAGGTGATGACTTGGATTCTGTGAAGACTTGTATTTTGGAAGATCGGTGGCAACCGACTGGGCTGGCGAGTTGGGGGCAAAATAAACTGGTCTATTTGTTGGGAGGTTTTATCTGACTCGGGGTAGACTTTACACTGGTGACTCCAGTTTGTCGCTGTTCGGTGCTAGTTACCATGACCTGACCTTGGTGACTCCGGTAGTGGCGTAGGCATCGACCTTGCAGTAAGATCTGGACCATCGCCTAGCCAACCGGTAGCCACGGTCTTATCGGTTAATTGTTAAAAGGTCACTGTATCAGCCAATTGCCGAAAGGTGAGGCCACCCCCAATCCTAGGTTCTGGATTCCTAGTGGCAACCGACTGGCCTGGCGAGTTGGGGACAAAAACAGATGGCCCATATGTTTGACCAAACCTCGGTCCCAGTGGTGTAATCGCCGATAGGACCACTTACGGAAAAGTGATGGCACCAAGGTATGGTACCGGCGATACACAACCGGGAGAAATGGGCTGGTATCTCCAGGCTGTCGCCTGTCGCCAGCCCATAATTCTCCCTAGATTACTTCTTATATCACTCGACTAAAAGTGCCAAGCCGCGTTCCAAGTCTCGGGCCAGTCCTATAGGGGGCGACACTAGGACTTGCCACAGGCGTTCGCCTGTGACTTGCCCTAGTTACGCCCTGAGGGACTAGCCACGACTCGGTCCAACGGCAGGGCCAGCAGACGGAACTAAATAATGGTGACTTAGCGGAAAAGTGACGGTACCGGGGTACGGAAAAAGTGATGGTACTGGGGTATGGCAATCCAGCATAAAAAGTGATGGTACAGACCACTTAAAAAGGTGATAGTACCGGGGCATGGAGAAAGTGATGGTACCGGCGATTTCCCAAAAAACAAACTGTGCTGGTACCACCATATCCTATACTACTATTGGTGCATATCGTGATTCTGCGGCATGGGTAAAACGACTCCCCACGAGGGTTACTTTCCATCCAGTCCGGCAGCAGAAGGGTTTGGTGGAGGTGCACTCGCAGTGCTTTTGGAATAACCAAAAGCCTATGCCGCTCTTTGACCAGTCTGTGGCCAGGCAGGTTGGTTTCGATTTGTCAAATATGCGTACACCGTCTTCAATTTCATTGATAATAACAGCCTTCGATTCGTCGAAAAGTTGGTTCAGTTCCTTGGTCCATGTGAATGGCGACCCAGGTTTGAGGGCACTTCGGAAGGGCAGCATATGTTCAGTTGTAGCAAAGGCATACGACACCTGGTTGATGAGCCCAAACCATGAGCGCATATCTGTGATGCTTGTCGGTGTGGGGAAATGGCGGATGGCATCCAGGTATTTCTGACATGGTCGTACGTGGTCGTTGGTGATTTCGAAGCCAGCAAATTCGACGTTATCTTCACCGAATACAAATTTCTCAGGGTTGAGGGTGATTCCGTTATGTCCACAGATATCTAGCCAGTTGACAGCTTGGTGGAAACTTGCCTCGATGTTGTCAGCCCAAAGTAGTGTGTCATCGATGCACTTTGTTTTGTCTGGGATGTCAGAGACAATTTCATCGAAGCGGCGTGAGAAGCCGTCACCTGAGGCGATGTAGCCCTGCGGCGCCGTCTTGTAACGATATCGGCCCCATGGAGTGATAAATGTAGTCAGGTGGCGGTCATCCGAGTGGAGGTATATGCTGTGGTATCAGTTCCAGCAATCAAACACCGTCTTCTTCTTTCCTGCAGGTACGGACCTTGCCTGGTGGAATGGACTTTGGGTATGATGTGTCTCTCGTGTGGCGTGTATATTTAGTGCCTGAAAGTCCACCGTTCGGCGTGGTTTCCCATTCTTCTTAGCGCAGATCACCATGCGGTGGCACCATGTGACTGGTTCACCGACAGGGACTTGTTCAAGTACACCCAATTCCACATCTCTGTCAAGACCAGCTTTAACATCGTCTTGCCAATGAAGTGGGACTGGTATAGGTGTATGGTGTGCGATAGGTGTGGCATTGGGGTCAACCATAAGGCGCATGGGGCGGCCATGCATAAATGGCAAGGGCTGGTGTTCGCATATGTTGAATGTGCTGGAGGCGTAATAGTTCAGAAGCCATTGTTGTAGGAGTGCTCGGTTGGTCTTATCGGCTGGATAGGGCAGTTTGATTGGCCGTGGTGGTGGCTTCTGACGTGGTGGACAATTACATGGTGTGGTTGATGCACTGGCTGGTGTATTGGCTGGTGTACCAAGTGGCTGTAAGTAACATGAAGGGTTGCGGTTTGGATGTTCGTCGGATCCAGCAGTCGTTGAGGTGGTTGTAGAGGTGATGGTCCAATGAGATGGTTCGATTACCAATGGTGCTATTGGAACTGGATGATGTGCACAGTGAGTCAAAGATAGCACCACTGCCCTCTGATCCGTTAGTGTTGGCTTTTGGATTTTTCTTTCTGTCGACATACGGTGTCCAGGTGGTTTGGTCTACCGCAATGCCCACACATTTTGCCGTATGCTGGACATGTGGTCTTCCGGGTCATTGGTAGAGCATGTTTTCCATGGCCCTGCTGCCCACAGTAGTCACATGTAGCTCGTTTGTCGACACGGTTTAGTTTGGATTCCTCTTGTTTACCCCTGCGGTACAGGCTGCGGGTGGCGTTGGTTGTTTGGGCTTCGAGAAGGCGGCCAGCAGATCGTTTACCAGCTTCCTTGGCTTCGATGAATTGGAGCACTTCTTCAACCGTCATGTCCTGGTTTTTGTCACCCAACAAGTCCAGCTGGATTTCGCTGTCAGCTAGGCCACGGGTTATAACATCGCGTATAATGTGTTCGGTGTAATTGACCTCTTCGTGGCAATTGGGGCATGCTGTTACCAATTTACAAACACCAGCTTGCCCCCGTAATCTGGCACCAAAGTTTCGGATGGGCTCATCTCGGTCTTGCTGCATATTGTGGAGTTGAACTCTAGCTACCATTGTGTTCTCTTGTCGTACAGCAAGCTTTTTTATTGCAGCCGTTACTTCGTCGATGGTTTTGTTCGAGAGTGTGCCGCCCGCATTTCGGGTCAAGTCCTTACGAAGGTGTTCATCGCAACATTCAAGCAGTTGCAAAACTTTTTCCTTGCCGTCAATCTTCGTGGCATCTGCATAATCTTGCCAACGTGTGAGAAAATATGACCATTCTTCACTTGACCCCCCTGCGGATATAGTTGGCCGTCGTACTTTTTCGGTTTTATTTTGGCTAGGGGCACTGTGTTCGTATGTGTGACATTTGCGTGAACAGTTAGCATGACAGCAGCAAGGGCCTCGGTTATGTCTTCTGTTTCGTATGTGCAACTTGGAAATGGGCACTTGTGTTTGGGCATGATATACGGTGTGTTTTTCCTTGTTTAATAAATGATTAAAGTTGATGTTGGCTTACCTCCGGGAAAAATCCAAGATGGCGCCAATTTTGCCTGTTGAGGTCTTCGTTCGGTTTTGAAAGTTTGCAGTAATGTTCACAGTTGAATTACAGCTTGAAAGGATCCTTCTTAGCCCCCTACTCTTTGAACATAGATAGGAATGCATCCATTTCTAACAAATAACTACTAGAAACGATCAGTTTTGTAACGATGTTTAATATCAATCTGTTTACGAATGTTCAAAGAGTAAAAGGGTATACTTTATGTAAGATACATGATATGGTTCGTCTAGTCTATAGTATATAATTCTCTATGTACAATATAATTTATATTTATATATATATATATATATATATATATATATATATATATATATATACATGTATATATAAAATATATGTGTGACTGCAGTACTCGGCATTAAGCTGTTGTGGGCATCCTGCCACGTGATTGTAAATTTGATCTTGTGATTTAATTGTAAATTTACTTATTTATTATTTTATTATACAATACACCTATGTAATTATTATCTATAGTAATACAAATGTGGCGAAACCATAAATAAATAAATAATATATATATATATATATATATATATATATATATATATATATATATATATATATATATATATATATATATATATATATATATATATAAAATTCGTTAATAATTCATGAGGAAAACACAGAAACATCATAAGCATATCAGATCAATATATGTGATATAGACTCGCTCTAAGTTTCTCGCTGGTTTTTAATGGCTGAGATAAGCTTAAGTTTCCAATTACTACGCCAATGAACATATGAAGTGATTCTTTTTATAAATCATTTAAAAATCTTGCAATACAGGCTTTATTGGCTTGAAAACACTTGCTTGCTGCGTGGTTTTTAAATATTACACACACACACACACACACACACACACACACACACATATATATATTATATAATTATACTGTGCTGCATGTGTGCCCAATAAATTTTGTAAATAATAAAAATCACACTTTACAGTACATCTTGTAAATACTGTGCACGTTGAAAACCTAGAGTTCAAACATTAGTTAAATTTACAAAAAAATCTGTAATACAAACTTCTGGAAAATTAGTCCTATATGGTATTAATAAATTGCTTTGTTTCTTTTTTCAAATTTTTAATCATTAAGTTATTAATATTGAGTCCTCATCTTTTGGACCATCTACTTGAGATACGGTCAGTAAACACAACAATGAATATAATACATTTTTTAAACTTACAACTTTTCAAAATACTGTGCAGATTCACGTTGCAGGAGTTGAATAAGTTCAATGATTGAATCAAATCGATCTCCTTGCACCGCCATTGCGGCCATTTTTAATTTATGCACAGCCGCTCGTTTCTGGAAGTCTGGTGTCCAGTAACTGTATAACATCACTCACAGGTACATTGATATTTGCCGCGCATCAAGATCCAGAATCTTTGGCGCAGAAAAAATCAGAGCACACGATTGCACAAGATACTGAGATAGATCATAGTCAATGTCGGAAATACTCTGTGTTGATAAACAGCTTATCAGTTTATGTTCAATATAGAGAATATTACAATTTTCGAGTGTTGGTAATTGGTATTAGTAATAGTCATCTTACCAACACCAACACAGAGCCATAAAATTCGTATGTCCAAGCGGTTATGGGCGTTATGTAATATTATTTGTTTCATAAACAATAAGTCAATAACGATCTAAAATTATGGTTAATTTCAAAGGATTAATTTTCCACTGCACTCAAAGTCTCAAATATGATATTGTTGAACAAATCTCTTTAGGTGTCACAAAACATCGTATTTTTTACGTGTTTTAATGAATACGATTTTTCGCAGTGGTCATAAACTCTGTATCACACTAGAGTTTATAAAATAAAACAAATTACCAACATTTAATTAATTTAAATGACTTAAATGTTCCGACAAATTATGTCAGAAAATGACAAACTTCACAAAACAAGGCAATCATGCGATTCCTCTTGTTGAATGATGGAAAAGAGTAGTTAACCAGGATACAATCGCCTTGTGACGTTCCACAACGCCAACCATAATCATAATATAAAAGCTTCACTTTTTTAAAAAAATAATTTCTATTTTATTTACGTCCATAATATCACAGATATGGCTGTTCCTGCAAACGCTATCAAAGAAGCAAACGAGCAAATTATGTTAATGCATTCACGAATGCAAGCGATGGAGAAACAAATCCAAGAACTGCACGTGAAATTGGCAGAGAAAGACAGATTGTATACAGAAAATAGCAAAATAGAAATGCAACAAAGTGTCAACAAGAAAGATTCGGAAATACGAGAGCTTCGGGTGGAACTACACAAAGCAAAGGAGAAGATAAGTAATTTAGAACAAGAGATGTTTGATAAGGAGGTTTGCATGGAAAAATTACAAAGCAAGAGTAAAATTTTGGATGAAGTTGTTGGCTTCCGTGGTACGTTGGAAGGATTATTATCTTACATCAAGATTGTCCAGGAGATGGAAGATAAGCGGAATGTAAGCGATGTGAATGATAATCTGCGGGAGACGGCACTTACAGATGGATATAAAAGCGAAGATGAACACATTGGAAAAGGGAGTATTGTTGTCAATGGACTTGACCCACAGCATACTGACAACATGGCTGTCACTGAACATGTTTAGGTATTGAATTCACGATTGTATTGAATTGAATGTATGCAGAGAAGGAAATTGCTTACGTTGTACAAAATATGGCCTGTCAAGCCACACACCATCTTGGTCAAAGACTGACTTTAATATAAAGCTTTTACTACTATAGTAATTGGCTAATTGCTGTGGTATACATACATGTACTTGAATTTGATTCTGCTTATAATGCAAAAGCATTTAATCAACTAATTAAAACTAGGATGTCCTTTTAACATATATTTAAGTTCTTTGTAGAGTGTCACCAAAGAAGATATTGGCACGATACCTATAAATATACGTTTCAAACTTTCAGTATCTTTTGATTTCAGTTTAAAAGCAGACTGGTTCCCAAGTCACTAAGCCCCTAAAATTTGCCTAAATAAACTAAGCCCTAAAATTTGCCTAAATAAACTAAGCCCTAAGATTTGCCTAAATAAACTAGGCCCTAAAATTTGCCTAAATAAACTAAGCCCTAAAATTTGCCTAAATAAACTAAGCCCTAAAATTTGCCTAAATAAACTAAGCCCTAAAATTTGCCTAAATAAACTAAGCCCTAAAATTTGCTGAAGTGGCTGGGGGCTAAATATCCTCCTTATCATTCTATTGATGAATTAGCTAGTGATGGGTGATACCACCCTTTTTAATTCAATATTATAACCAATATTGGTACTGATACGTTATCAACAAAGCAATAGCTATATAAACTAAACTAAAGTGACATATGTTTGTTCAAAAACTATTTAACATATTAATGTTCTTCAGTTTTAGCCAATTGGACTTGATAGAAACTAGTTCTCCTGCTTTAGAGAAGAACTAGTTTTCACCCTTGTCCATCGTCAAACCTCAACACGGAGTATTCTGATCTCTTCATGATAACCACTGACCACAAGAATTAATGAATGATCGAATATCGAATGATCGATACTTCTCGAAAGTATCAATACTTTTCATGTTTGGTATCAGTATCACGCATCACTAGAATTAGCCCCTTCAATATAGAACATCTACCACTGCCACTAACAAGATACTCTTAAAAATGTGATTTTAGAAACATGTAAGGGTCTTACCCTTGTACATGTATTTCACTGAAAAAAAATATATTAAAAATAAGTAAATTTTCTTAGTTTGAGTAAGGAAGTATTTGCATTGGATGAAAGTTGTCCTTTTCACTGATATCTCGAATGTGCCAAAGCCTAAAATGTCAGGTGCAGGGGTGCAAAACATCTCTTAGGTGTGCACTCTGGTTATTCGATAGTTTTTAGGGGCACTGTAACTATATGTAGACTTTGCTGCTTGTCGATATAACTTTAAAGGCACAGTGTCACCATGACCCATACTCGGGAGTATAGCACACGTCAAAACTTGGATGTAAGAAAATGCACGAATGACTTAAGGTGCAACAAATCACTGAATGTTGCAAGTTGCATAAAAAATCGTACCGTGTAACACCCTGTAGCAACTTGCAATTTTGTTATTTTTGCCGTTTTGCAAGTTGCAAGAAAAGTTGGATGGTTCTACTTTTTGCTGCAACTTGCAACAAAAATCGCAAGTTGCTGAACGTGTAACACCCTTCCTGCAACTTGCGATTTTTTTCTTTCACGGGTACATTTGTTGCAAGTTGCAAGAAAAATCGCATTTTGTAACACTACCTTTAGACTATGTGTACACGGTAACGTTTCCGAGCGTTTTCGTATTGTTTACTGTTCCCAAGGGAATATCGGGAACAATCAAGGCCATGTCACACGCGGAAATTTTCCTTGCAATTTTCCAACAAAAATTGCGTTGCAAGTTGCAAGGAAAATTGCCTCGTGTGAAATGACCTTTACTCTTTTAACGTTTTATGAATATTATTTCTTTTCTTTGCACACAAATATAATTTTTGTCTCGCACGAAACTATTAATTAAGCGTAATAAAAGTAGCGTGCTGCGTAGGCAGTGTAGAAACAACAATCGAAATATAGTAAGGTTAGATATACTGCCGAAACAGAGAACGTAGTAGTCTGACGTTTCAAGCGAAGGTTCGTCACGTTTCTCTCTGACGAAGGACCTTCGCCCGAAACGTTAGACTCCTACGTTCTCTGTTTCGGCAGTATATCTAACCTTACTATATTTCGATTATTAATTAAGCGGTAATTTACTGACGCTGTGCCTTTAATAGAGAAAATACGGTGCTTCAAGGCATTCTGAGTTCCTTCTTGCTTATTTACCTCCTGTTGATATACACACAAACATAATTTTCCCCCATCGATCACTTGTAAGAACCAAGACAGATGATATGACAATAATGACATATAGGCCTACATTTTAAATTTGTAAAACTGAAAGTGTTTTCTAAAAACTTTAAGACACGTTTCTGTAAACGTTTCCGTCGTTTATGCGTGTAAACGGTTGGTGGCAGTTCACTGTACAAAGAACACGTACTGCACATTTCAACTGAATTCCCTGCATCGTAAAATTTACACCTTATTCAATCATATTAAAGAGTCTATGAAACGAAAATTAAGTCTGTCTTATTTGAAAGAACACTTAAAATGACATGAAAGTAACATTTTTTCCCAGTTTTAATTCCGTTTCCTTGATTTGTTCTTAAATATCTGAGGTTCTTAACAACTTGATGTCACATGCGCATAATATTATTGCCTAATCAAAGGAGATAATACCATCTTTGCTATTATCAAACAAAATCACTTCAAAGGAAACAATCATGTGCATCTCCCATAACACCAAACATGCAAATTTTCAAGCGACTTTAATTTGTTTGATAATAGCAAAGATATATAAACCTTTTCTCATGTCAAGTTATTAAATTTGCACTCCACAAACTGAAATACCTCAACAACGAAGCAAGATGTAAACCCGCAAAAGATATTACTTTGTCATTTTAAATGTTCTTTCAAATAAGAGAGGCTTAATTTTCGTTTTATGCGCACTCTAAATGAAATAAACCAACAATATAACAGTGTGATAAGGAACTGTGAGCTTTTAATAAGAAAATAATACAATAATCTAAACTTTGCATAATTGTGAAGATCTTAATTTTCACCACCGTAGATAATGAAAGGGGAACTGGATAGGAAACTTACAAAACCGGAAGTAATGTTTGCACAACTTGCTATGGTAATTATACACTTATAAGGCTAATATGCACCTAACGGGTGGTCCCACATTGCAACTACCGAGCACGTGATGGCTTTCAGCCAATAAAATGGTTCATTTAGAAATAGCTTTTCTCCGATGCTCGTAGCAACCTTTCTCGTAGCAGTAGATACTAGATCGAGCCAAATACACTAAAATTATCATATTCTACGACTCGTTAAGTAACTACTAACTACCATATTAAAGTTCTTGTAAGAATTTTATTAAAAACAATGAATAGTTTTAACACAAAAGGATCAGTACTCGTACTGGTCGATCGTTCCACAAACTCGTCTCCTCTTCTTCTCGCACGAACTCACGAAGGAAATAAATGAAACAAAAACTTCCCAAAATTTGAACGATTCAGTTGGTTGACCTTGCAATCTAACTCCTTTTGTATATGTTGTGGGCTTCTTCGGTATTGAGATCATACTCCTGGAGCGTCGACAAACAAACCCGCGATGGCGCGATTCTGACAATAAAAATTCAAAATGACTTATAACTTATTCATGAAAGCCAACGGTTTTCTCATCAGAGTCCAAATTGATAAATCATTCAACGAAAACAACTTACGTCCTGCTGTGAATATCACGAAGATCTGTTGTCTCGGTATTCGTATATAATTGTTGTAAATAGCAGCTAAAACCAGACACTGCTGAACTTAAGTGATATTACACTATTGTTTAATTTCAGCAATAGCTGATCGTGGCCATGTGGGACCACCCGTTAGGTGCATTAGCTGCTTATAAGTGCATAATTACCATAGCAAGTTGTGCAAACATCGTTTCCGGTTTCGTAAGATCGTTTTAAGTTTCCTATCCAGTTCCCCTTCCATTATCGTTGTTTGCACGATGACGTAAAATAGCGTTGGGTGACTACAACTACCAGAATGCTTTGCCAGTATCCTCCACTAGAATGCTAGCAAAGCATTCTGGTAGTTGTAGTCACCCAAGGCTATTTTACGTCATCGTGCAAATGGTTTATTGTCAAACGTCGCTCCTACCTCATGATAATGAGCTAAATCCTTTGTTTATGCTGATTTGCATTAGGCTCGGCGCGTAAGAGGAGCAACTTTGACCTAGCCGTAATTACACATAAAATAAATACTGGACAATTGGACAAATTATGTACAATAAATAGAAAAAAACACACGGCCCTGGGGTGGTATTTCTACAAAATATTTCCGCACATTACAATATACAGTGAAACTTCGCGTCAGCGGACACCATCGGGCTCCGGTTACGGGAAGCATGCACGATGTCCGCTTACAGCCAGGAAGTGTCCGCTGAGAGAGCATTATACTAATTAAATATACAGCTATTTAATAACATTTTGGTCAGGTTTGAAGCTAAGCACGACGTCCACTTAAGTGGATATATATGATATTAAAACAAAGAGTTCCCACACACACCCAAGGCCGCGTCGTCAGGCAACATAGAATTTGCGCCGTGGCACGTTCAACGTTATTTCAATTTTCGATTTATGGTGTGCAGTGCAAAGTTCTGTTTCTATTTCCAACGCCAAATTGACTTTAGTATTAGTCGGACGGACGGACAGACAGACAGACAGACAGACAGACAGACAGACAGACAGACAGACAGACAGACAGACAGACAGACAGACAGACAGACAGACAGACAGACAAACAAACAAACAAACAAACAAACAAACAAACAAACAAACAAACAAACAAACAAACAAACAAACAAACAAACAAACAAACAAACAGACAGACAGACAGACAGACAGACAGACAGACAGACAGACAGACAGACAGACAGACAGACAGACAGACAGACAGACAGACAGACAGACAGACAGACAGACAGACAGACAGTTTGGTTTCGCTGTCACAAACCGGGCAACAAAACAAAATGTCCGAGCGGGCCGCCTGTGGAATAAAATACTAAAGACAGTGTATTAGCCCTTTAAAGAGTCTGTGAAGTGAAAACTTCCGATTGAACTAATTTGAAGCTCATAATCTAAATAACCAATTTCAAGGCTTCCAAGGCTTCAAAATATTACTTTTGACATTTTTTGCTTCAAGCAGGCAACCATGCCAAATCGTATCGGATAGTGCATACTTTGAAGGTGAGGGGGGTTGCCATCTGTAATTATGGATTTATATACTAAAATATAGAGCTTTTTGAAAGTACAATGTGGTGGATGGGATATCTGTAAAGAGCTGTCTAATATACGTTTGTGTTTTATTTGAATTGCCAAATTCAGAATGCATCCAATCAGCGTGCGTGAAGTTCTGATTATTCTAATTCGCATAACTCACAATCATAAACAAACAAGAAACATGACGCAAATTCACCTAAATATAACACTTCGAAGAACAGCCACACCAAGCAGCCAACTTTTTGTTACAAGCAGGCAACCACCATAGAAATGTAGCTTAGACATTGATCAAGATGACTAGTGAGTTACTCATTTACCCATGAGTAACTCATGAGTTACTCATTTAGTCATGAGTAACTCGTGAGTTACTCATTTACTCATGAGTAACTCACGAGTTGCTCATTTACTCATGAGTAACTCATGAGTTACTCATTTACTCATGAGTAACTCGTGAGTTACTCATTTACCCATGAGTAACTCATGAGTTACTCATTTAGTCATGAGTAACTCGTGAGTTACTCATTTACTCATGAGTAACTCACGAGTTGCTCATTTACTCATGAGTAACTCATGAGTTACTCATTTACTCATGAGTAACTCGTGAGTTACTCATTTAATCATGAGTAACTCGTGAGTTACTCATTTACTCATGGGTTAATCCTTTAGAGGCGGCGTCTAAGTAACGTCCAAGTGACGTTCAGCTGCGCATTGGTTCGTTTTGATATCCCACATGCATTAGAGAAGAAACTCAAGGATATAATCGTACTTTTCTCCCGGACATTTTCACAAGTAATTTGAGAGTTGTTGTGTGAACATGCCTAGCGCTTGTAATATTTGCGGAAAGAGCTTTTCAAGACAATTTAATTTACAACGCCACATAAAGGTCCTGCATGGGGGAGATCGGCCAATACAAACGATGTCTACTGATTGTACATTTAAGCATTCGCCATTTGATGGAACCGCATCGAATTACCAAGACAACAAAAAGACATACTCCATACAATTAACACATCCCTTTGGGCTCTTGGTCTCTGGGGGGACCAAGACTGGGAAGACAACCTTTGTCAAGGAATTGTTAGCCAACGCCCAAATCATGATCGACCCTGTCCCAGAAAATATAATTTATTTTTATTCTGAGTACCAAGACACGTTTGCTAAAATGGAACTTCTTATTCCTGGGATTCAGTTTGTGCAAGGTTTATCCGAATCTATATTGGATAGTATTAATCCCCAAATAAGAAATCTATTTATCATTGATGATATGATGGGAGAAAAAGATACGATTATTGCCAAACTGTTCACGAAGAAATCGCACCATGGTAATCTCAGCGTGATTTATATTGTGCAAAACTTATTTCATCAAAGCAAAGACCATCGTACCATCTCTCTCAACGCTAGTTACTTTGTCCTAACAAAAAATGTTCGTGATGCAAGTCAAGTGACTCATCTTGCTAAACAGTTGTATCCAGACAACACAAAGTTTTTCCAGCAAGCCTACCAGATGGCAACCAAAGAGCCGTATTCTTACCTGTTTGTCGATCTCACGCCGACATGTCCCGAAGAAATCCGAGTAAGATCCGGAATATTTCCGACTGATACACATTATGTATATCAACCCAGGGTATAAAAATAAGTGCTCAATACCTGAGAAAAGCGACATTGAGACATACTGATAATGGTTTATTAAAGGATATATAGGACGGTGTATTTTGAATATATGTTTAGATTTCATCAAACGAAAGAAACCAGTATTACAAAAAAACAACAACAACTAGTGTACTGCTACAATCAATCTAAACGCCATAGTACTGGAATGAAACCAATTATAAGAATTAAAGTTACTGTTGAATCGTTGAAACAATATCTTCTGTACTATGCTGAAGTTCAATAAAGTATTTACAAATAATGTATATGTCTTTCTGATATTCCTTTGGTACAGGGGTGATGGGGATATCTTTGGGGGCACCCCAGGGGGTATTGGTAGTATCTTTGGGGGTGCCCCGAGGGTGATGGGGGGAGGGGGTATCTTTGAACGGGCCAAAAGGCCTAAACGGGCCAGAAAAGGCCAAGTAGGGCCTAAAAGGGCCTAATAAAAACACCTAACATGCCAAAAAATGTCAAATGCTTTCTGTCATTGCTCGAGTAAACAACTAAACATGGATCGCACACGTAGAAACTGTCCTGTCTTCGGTTGCGGAAGCACTAATCTTACAAGGCTAGCAAATCATCTTGATCAAGTACATCACATGGATATCAAAGAACGCGCTAAATGGCTAAAATGGAGTAAAATTGGAATATGTGTTCCTTTACAGAGTAAAGAAACTATCGCAGACAGCACAGAACTAAATATGGAGAAAACTTTGAAAAGCATTATAACGAGACAAGAGGAAATGGCAACAAACTTCAATAATTATCTAAGAGAACAGCATGGGGAGTCCGTAAATAATAAACAACGCAAAAAAAACCCCGGAAAATATCAAAAGTCCCTATAAAGAGCGAGCAGTGCTTTGACAACAGAGAAACAAACGATATCTCTAAGAAGGGGGTGCGCTAGAAGAAATCGTAAACGCAGGACAGTTTATGTAAATAATTAGCTGTCAATATGCACACCGTAATTTGTTATAAATATGAAAATAAACTACAAAGAACTATTATAACATTGCTCGTATGTCTTTATGAATTTTTCTTCAGATAAAATTACACACGTATAAAATTACACATCTTTCTTACACACTATATAGTCCAAGTAATTTTTTTTTTTTTTTTTTTAAACTTAAAACATAATTTAACTTTGGATTAACTCGATAATGTTCTCACAACACATATAGCATTAGTTCAGATTGCTTTTCGTCGTTAAGTTTCTAGACTTTTCAAGAAGGTACTCCTCGTAAGCCTCCCGAGGATTCTTTATCATACTCGTAAATTTTACACCAGTGTCTTTCACTTCGTACAGATACTTTAATGGACAGCTAAACAGAACAGATATAGAAAGAATATTTGGCGAGTCGTCAATTTCCTTCGGCTCGACAGTTGTCTCTGAAGTTTTTTGAGAGTCTCTTTGATTTCGTAATTTCAACGCCTCTCCCGCTTCGTTGAACTCTATCCAGATTCGTTCGTCGACGTTTGTCCTGGTCTCTTCGTAGCACCATCTCCGTTGCTCATCATCTGTTAGGCAACTATGTTGTTTCTGACTAGGATGGTTAGTCCTACAACCATTGCACTTTTCACGACAAAGCTTCGAATATTCTTCCCACAAAGTTTCATTGTAAATAGCTTCGAACATTGAAAACAATTTTTCATATAAACCCTCCATCTCTGCGGTCTTACTCCAACAGCAAATAGTAAGCAAATGATACGCCGAGAAAACCGACGCCGTGAATAAGCATATTAATTAGGATTTCTTTGTCTAAGCTCTGACGTCGCTCAGACTCGCCCAGACTCGTTCTTTTGTTTAAATTGCTAATGAGTCATTAACATCATTAGTGTACATGGACTTATACAAATATGGCAACATTGCACTCAACCATTCCATAGACAAATAATATTTCGTCTGTATCTTACGTTCTTACAGTTTCTCAATTCGATTCCTCATACTCGCGCGACTTCTTGTTTGACTTACGAGTACGGCAAACCGTTCCGTGTTCACACAACGGTTTTGGACTCCCAAAGACATCTCCTCAATCTAAGTATTAGTAATCAATTTTGATTTATTCACTTTGTCCTACTGACAGGTAATGGATTTTTATGTACACTGTGAGATATTTAACATATATTGGATATACAACCGTAATAGATAGCGAGTGATTGTAAATAATTCCGATACTTATGGATTTAACTTTTGCGTTGTTTGTAAATATTAGGAGCTTTGTGTGATGGTAAATATGAAATTATATATTTTTGAAACTTTATTTCGTTATTTAGTCTTATTATAAAAACATGTTTCTTTAAACAAATCACATTTTAAAAATTACAAGCTTTTAAGAGCCACCAAGTCATTGAAAGAATGCCTAAAGACTTAAAATAGGAGGTGTATACTCCAGAGACCCCACACATGAAAGACACCGTTTGTCAAACATTTGGAACTTCGGGAATTAATCGGAGAGCTATCGGTTATGACGTATTACACGGGGGTCTGAGTAATGGTAGAGGGTCCCAAAGGAGCCTGAGACGAATGAAGGACGCTATGGTAACACTGCTAATGACATCGCCTAGACTTGCCTAAGTGCTTAATCCTCTTAATGACCCCTAATGAGTTTTTTCTTTTGTCTCCTGCACGTGCACTGAGGATAAATATGCAAATATCACACTTAGTAACAGAAAGCGTAGCAACGCTTTCAAAGTAATAAACTGCTTTGCCTTTATATATCGACACTTAAAATTGTTCTTTTCACGATTTCTCGAAGAGATTCTTCATTCTATCTTCCTACAATTTCCTCACTTATAAAGAAGGGTTTAGTTAGCAATAATTCTAGGATGACTTATCTGTTTGAATATTTAGGTGTAATGCTTTTTATTGCTATTAGCCGGATACTTTAATGTCATCGCCCCAATTAACCCCTCATGAGATTTATTATACGGGGAAGACAACATAACGAGTATTTCATTGTACTCTTTACTGATTTGGTGGTTCTTAAAAGAACCGTTTTTGAAAAATGATATGGACTCAGCGAGTTGTTTTTGTGTCAGATAACCAGCGCCCAAAAGCTTCCACCTCAACTTTAGCGCAGTGATGATACGCATTCACCTCCTCATGGTTTCCACAGGTCTCTATCCACACCAAGGCATCGAATAAATTTTTGGCTTTGGGGCAGCCGAAACTCTCTAGGTTAACAGACGGGATTTTCAGCCTTGATAGCAAGTCTCGTTCGTAATGCCCCCCTTTGTAGGCTACTGTTGAGTACTTGTTGATACGGACTTTCCGGTATAGTTTCATTACGATATTTTCAAGCTGACTTATAATGGAATAGCTTGAGAACAGGGTGGTACACCCAGCGGAAGTTTGTGAATATGTTTTTTCACATAGAGACAATTCTTTTCATCTTGGTCGCTTAAATCATACCACCAAACACCAATGTCGAAGAAGAAAGATAGCCCTTCGGTTTCACCGATTTTAAGAACTCCAAGTTCCTTACAATAAAAATTTCTTTCAATGTTGAATCCATCCATATCTATAATCGCAACTATTTTATTCATTTTGAAGTACAGTGTAATCCTAACTGTAACATCGTAATGTCTGAACTTATATAGCTTCATGTATACTATAATTATTCCAGTCTTGCCCAGTCATGTCACAGGCGTGAGTCATGCGTGAGTCATGGTGCGTGAGTCATGCGTGAGTCATGCGTGAGTCACGCTGAATATTTAATGAGGCGGCATCCCTTTGTTACGGTATATGGGGGGGGGGGGGTCATCTACTCGTCTATCCTGTCATCCTGATCTGTTCTAAACCATTAAAAGATTTTTCCCTTCATAGACATTTTAATAGGCAATTTTCTGCAAGAGGTCCCCAGTTAACACGTAAAATCGTCTGGCGCTAGCCACATTTTTGTCCCTACTTATATATTTTACTTTGGGATTGCCTGTTAAACGGTTAAGACTGCTTTCCGCCGTGTCGCAACAGCGAATGGCTTCTATTTGGTATATAATTAGCAATTGCTATTCGAGTTTTACACTTGACTGTGTGTGGTTGCTGGATGACTTTACAAATCATCAGCTGTTGCAGAGATAGCTCCGGGCTCTATCTCTCAGTTTGCGGCACTCTAGCGAACACTGACCTACGTTACAAGACTGTTGGCGTCCCTTAAAACAATGACTGGAAGAGAGTGCTCGGTTCAAAATGAGGACGGAAAAAAGTCTCTTCAGTATTCTCAAAAAGTTGGAATTATATACGAAGTGGGTGTATAGCATGCAGGTAGCAACTTGTGACAAGGTTGATGACTGCAACGGACGGGTGACAAGTTGTTCCAAAAACCCGTTACCGCCCTTGCACTAAACAAGTTGTCAACAGGTTGATGGAACTTGTTACAACCTGTTAACAGCCTTGCTATACCGCGGCCTGTTGCGACAACATCCTGTTGACAAGCTGTGAGATTTTTACATGCGTAGCTCAGCGCAACTGGTAGCGTCTTGGTTCGAACCTCCTCTCACATGCCCTATATTTTTTCAACTTTTTTCTTCGGTGTTTTTTTTCCTTCTTCTTACTCTTTTTAGAGGTATGCTTATAGGCAACCTAATATAACGAGCTATATAGGCTGATGTAACACACAACCTACTGAAGTTCAAAAAACTGAATGACTTCGGGCCATTCCTTCTCATCCCACTTTCCATTTTCTATCACATTTGAAGGACTGTTTTTCCAATCCCAGTGTTTTATTGGAACGGCCCAAGATGTGCCATAGTTAGCTTCAATGTACGCTCGAGTTTCACACGGTACTCGCACTTTCATTCCCAAAAACTCCGTCCAACACAGAGAAAAATTTGGGAATATATACCTATAAAAAAAACGAAAGTTTCATGCTCGCGTACTGCTTAATAAATAAACGAGTGTTTGACCAGGTATAAAAATATAAGATGATGGCAGAGTGTTTTATACACGATAAAACACGAACTGGTATGCAGTCAAACCTGTTATAAACCGGTATATAGCCCTGTGCTAAGAAGCTATACCCTCTATTAATCGGCCAGTTTTCAAAGTCGTGATTTTTTGCCCATGCAAACGCTGTATTTAGCGACCACACTTGAACAGAAACCTAAAGCCACATGTCGTTTTACGCAATCTTTTATTGTTAGAGCCGCCTGACACGTACGAGGCAGTACAGGTTCGGCTGTATTTTTTAAACTGACAGTTGGCTATGGTTTCTGCTTGGATGTGTAACATGATATACATGCAGTACGCATACGGCTACATCTAATCAGTGTTATTAAAAAGTGCGCTATATATACACAGTAGATTCAGTAGTTTACAAAACCATAAGCTAAGATTAAATATGCCTATTAGAAACTCACTTAAATTTTCTCCCACTCTTTGCCTGTGTGCCGCCATTCCACATGTACGTTCCTTCTTCATAGAAGAAGAAAATATCCAGTTTAACATCATCGATAGTTCTAAAGGACATTTGGAAACTGTCTTTAATCTAAAAACAGAAAACAAAGGTGTTTGATAAGGTGTTTCAGTAAAATTGGTTGACTATGTGTGTCTAAGCGGAGTTTAAAGCAAAATTTAGCCCAAGATTGAAGTAATATATCCAACACGAGTCAGTGTTTTTTCTCCGATTCAGTTCTAAACACAGCTGATATGGTATTGTTTACCGTAAATGTTCGATTTAGCACCGTTCTCGATTAAGCGCCGCTCCCGATTAAGCGCCGCACCCAGAAGCAGGATAATTTAATAAGCGCCGCTCTCGATTAAGCGCCGCACCTTCGAAAAAGATGAGTCAGCAACAAAACACAAACCGATACGCTAACATATCAACATATCTTTAATACATCACTGGAGTTTTTCGCCAGTCAAGGTCGCGAGGTACTTCGATCGCAGCTGTCCATCCTAAAAGAGCCGGACACAAATCCCTTTGAAGTCTCTGATTCAGATGTCGAAGATGCCTCTGATCCACATCTATGGATAGACGACGATGAAAAAGGCGATGACCAGGACGCTGACGTTCTTTTTTGAATTTATTGTGCTATTGGGTATTATGAAAATTATTGGGTTAAATTTATTGGGTTTCTCTAAGGATAAGTTGTGTTATGAGCATTTTGTCAACTTTTTAATAAGCGCCGCTCTCGATTAAGCGTCGCACCAAAAGAATGCAAATTTTAATAAGCGCCGCGGCGCTAAATCGAACATTTACGGTAATATGGTAAAGTATATCAGGGCAAGGTACGGCAAGATGAGACCAAGCGAAGCGAGACGAGACTGCGGTATACTGAGTGCTATACCTTTCCTAACACATGATCAAGATAAAGCCCTTTTTTCTGAAATTCTTCAATAAGTTGTTCATTGTAATCTTTGATCCAAATCCCAATGTCCATATCTTTCCCGTGAGAAATGACATTACACTGACGAAACCAGCCTATTGACAAAAATTTAAGAAACATGAAAGGAATATAACAACAGCAGGTTTTGTGATAATTTACATTAGCAGTGAAATTTGCTAGCCTGCTTCTTTTCCCCCTTTCTTCCTTTTTACTGCCTGCCTTCCTCCCTTATTTCTCTCCCTCCCTTAGCTTCCTTCCCTTAGCTTCCCTCTCTCTCCCTCCCTCCCTCCCTCCCTCCCTCCCTCCCTCCTTCCTTCCTTCCTTCCTTTCCTTCCTTTCCTTCCTTCCTTCCTTCCTTCCTTCCTTCCTTCCTTCCTTCCTTCCTTCCTTCCTTCCTTCCCTCCCTCCCTCCCTCCCTCCCTCCCTCCCTCCCTCCCTCCCTCCCTCCCTCCCTCCCTCCCTCCCTCCCTCCCTCCCTCCCTCCCTCCTCATCCCTCCCTTTGTCCTTCCTCTACCACCTTTCCTTCCCTTTTTCCACTCTCTCCCCCTTCCTTTCCTTCCGTCCTCCGTCACTCCCTCCATCGGCAATCCTACCTCCATTCCCCTCTCCTTTCCTTCCTTCCATCTCTCCCTCCTAACCTCCTTTCTCCCTCTTCCCTCTCTCTCTTTCCTTCCAAAAAGGTTAGGGAGGAAAGATGGCCTTCCTCCCTCACTTTAGCCTGGAAATACAAGCGTCTGCACGCAGGCTACCCTCACTTCTTTCCCTCCCTAACCTCTATTCCCCCTCTCTTGTTCATTTTAGATTCAACCAACCTAAACAAGTTCCACTGCTTAGCCAAAATCTAACTCCCAAATTGTCTAACATTAACTTTGCAATCAGGAGCACGTTTTGTCCTCTTTTTCTGAATACACTTGCTTCATCAGATCGATCATCTCCATACGTGGAATAAAATGTTTGCGCTCGTTTAATGTTACAAGGCAAAAACTTTGATCCTTCCAAGTCTCTCAAAAACACGTCTATTTTGGAAGGCAAGCGAACTGATATTCCGTCAACAGTTGAAATTTTCAGAGAAAATCTGTCAACAAAAGTATAACTGATTAACGAAATTATATATTATGTTACGATGTAGTTATAATTTTACCGCTATAGCTAAAAAGTTTTTTATTATTAGCTGATTACACTTCAAAGGTAAAATACAAAACAACACTTAAATGTCACTTAAACCGTTCTTCATATTTTTTATAATAATTATAAATAATTCCACATATTCTTCGTATTTATTGGCTGAGCCTGAGAAGCCTCAATATGTCATCTTGTTGGCCTGCGTAGAGTATGTGACAACACAGTCTCGGTGAGTCTCGTCATGCTCTACAGTATAGCGGCCCCCCGAAAGTAGCGACAAATTTGAGATGTCTACAAAATTTCCGAAAGTAGTGGCCCCCCGAAAGCAGCGCCCCCCCCCCCCCGAAAGCAGCGGCCCCCGTAGGTAGCAGCCCCCAAGTCATCGCGTGATTAACTCGAAAGTGTTCAGTTTCAACTATCAACGTACCAAAGTGTATAACAGTCAGAGTTGAAATGGTATAAGGAAAAACTAAAGCATATTAAATGTGGTAAATAACAAAGAAGAATATTCCCACAGTATGTTAACGTATTTTACCACCCGAAATTAGCGGGCCCCTGAATGTAGCGGCCCCCAACAGCGGATAAAACCAATAGAAAGTAAGGGGGGCTGCTACTTTCGGGATTCTACAGTATCCTGATTGGATGACGTTCGAATTGTGACCAATCAGGACTGAGCATACCGAAAGTGCTATTTCTGCCCAACACCCACTCTGTTTGCAGTAACTCCCTTGCAAGATCTTCGAATGTTAGTTTTTAACCGCTTTATGATCGTGATCTGCTCTTGACAATATAATTAGCAAAGGTTTTTCTATGGCTAGGCTGAGACAAATGGATTTTTTTTTATTTCATTATGAAAGTTGCGCAATGTAATTTTCAAGGCAAGAATCGCCTCGGATTGGTCGCTTTCATTCTGTAACTTTTCGCCTTTGTTGCAACCGTTTATATGCCCCTATGTCTATATCTATAACACAACAGGTTGCCAGTCTCCTAATGGGGTGTTTATATGGAGGTGAGCCAGCTTGGGTACCTGGGTTAGCTCAGCTACCCAGGCTGGCTCGCCTCTATTTAAACACACCCTAACTGAGTTTTTCAAGTACTGAAATCTGAATGGCCGAAGATACTGAGCCCTGGACAGCCTGTTCCCTGCGGGCCCCCATATATAAAGCCTGAGGCATGCATGTATAGCATCTACTGTATGTATTTGCTGTGTTAATCCTATAGAATTCTGTTTAATAAAAAAATAGTGGTAATTATTCACCTATTAAGAACACCTTCCCTCTGAAAGTATTCATGCGATATAAGCACTTTTCCATCCTTGTTAATATTAACTATGTCGTGAGTTAACAGATCTTGTTGAGAAATAGAACCGTGCCACAACCCAAGAACACCTCTTTCATAAAGCACTACCAAATGGATGACAAGTTCATGACGAGTAAAGAAGAAATGTAATGGAATAGTACTTGGTATGGTCCCATTAATTTTAACCAATCTTGGATCCTGACCAGTCAAAGATATGGCCTTAATGTCTTTGTTTTTTAAATCATCCAAGACCTAAATAATATAGATTATTAAAATACTGAGCATTTTGTAAGAAATTTAGACTTCATTAGTCAGAGAAACAAGAAGATCGTTGAAGGTTATTATAACAGGCTTAAACAACATTCAATTACATTTATTAAGAAGTGCATTTATAATTTTATCAATCGTGAGTGGGCGGAGTCCTAGGTAATGCTGCAATTTGATTAGCTTGCGTGACTGGCGTTCTGCTTGCGAGCGGGAGAAATAAACGCCTGCCACAATCCTATTCAAAGGTGCAACCTTTTCCACCAAAAGTATCGGCTAAATTCCAATTGGAGTCTTAATTCATTGGTTCATTGGAGTCTTAATTCATTGTTCATTGGAGTCTTAATTCATTGGTTCATTGGAGTCTTAATTCATTGGTTCATTGGAGTCTTAATTCATTGGTTCATTGGTGTCTTAATTCATTGGTTCATTGGAGTCTTAATTCATTGGTTCATTGGAGTCTTAATTCATTGGTTCATTGGAGCCTTAATTCATTGGTTCATTGGAGTCTTAATTCATGAATTGGAGTCTTAATTACACGAACTGTCAACTCGTCAAGCATAACAATTAAATATAGAGTCGTTTATGCATTAAGATATTGAGTTTGAATGGCCCTGATGTTTTGACAAAATGATTCTCAAGAAAATCTTGAAAATAGAGCCCAATACTACCTGTTAAGTAAACATAACGTCAATCGTACTGATTGTGTTTGTACGTTTTTATCAATAGGACTGGCAGGCATTCCTTTTGCTAACCACCAAATACAGAACGCCACCCACGCAGGCTACACTCTGCCTCGGGCCGTGTATGGTACCTAGAGAAAATATTTTTCTATACGGACCTCCCAGCCGGTATAAATAACATATATATGTATCATTTATATGATATCAAAATATTTGCGCAGAAGGGTAACCAGTCAGAGACATTTTAGCACTTTCAAAAAAATGATGATGAGGTTACAAAACAAAAATTTCACTAAATTTCATCACTTTCACTAAATTGATCATTCAGTTTCACTAATCAGAGAGACTCTTGAATATATACTCAAAAAGCAAAGAAATTCGAAACAGTCTGTAAAAGTATAAATATAGTAACTACTTTTTTCAGTTTTGCATGCAGTATCACCATCATCAATATCACCATCATCAATATCACCATCATCAATATCACATGCAGGTGGAGTGTTCTCCAATTTGACCAGGCCCAGATATTTTGTCGCTCTGGCCCGATATACGCAATAATTTTATTAAATATACAGAAAAAGGACAAAAAAAAACCAGATTATGAAGTTTATTTTCTTCAAAGAAACACTGAACTTTTATGGTCGCAGGAGGCTGATACTAATTTGGTCAGGTTTTAAATTTTCTTGGGTTTTTAAAAAGATACTTTCGGACTTTCGGGAACCATTCCCATATTTTCGGTTGCGAGCCTGCGAATCCAAACACGCGGGAAATTGCGAGACTGGAGAAAAGCGTAACAAAACACGAGCCGTAGGCGAGTCTTTTTAGCTTTTCGGAAGTCGAGCAATTTCCCAAGTGTTTGGATAAGATTTCCAAACACGGAAAAAACCATTTGGTATTTCGTTTATAAAATAATCACAAGTGAATATGATATACTGTCCGACATTTTCAAAAAATCGTTTTGGCGGGAATTTTCCGTGTTTGGATACTCTGATCCAAACACGGCAATTGACCAATCAGGGCTCGCGTAGTATACATGTTATTTTATATAGAGGATATTACACGGCGGCGCGAAGATATGAATTTTATCTTCGAGTGGGGGAAAACAATATTTTACGAATGAGCGTAGCGAATGTGTAAAATATTGTTTTTGCCACGAGAAGATAAAATTCATATCTTCAAGCCACCATGTAATGTTCTTTTTATTATACTGTATAGATTCAATGCAAAAATTCTAAATGACGTCATCGATATCTTCACTAGTGAGGATATGGAAAATACGACACTGTATATTTCCTAGTAAAACACTCGCATCTATATAATAAAAAACGATATCTCCTACATGCGATAAAATTACACGAAGTTATTGTGTATATAAGAGAAACCGAGGTGCAAAAAACTCAACCCTCGTGTCGACGACGTGAAAATTTATCGGTCGCAGTGATTACTGCAATTACAAGTATGTACTTTGAGTTCTGAGTGTAAACATTTGGATTGTCAAATATAGAAGAGTTTTTATTCCCTCGATATAGTAATACGGCGGTCAAAACGCAGGACCTACAAGCTTGGACAATAATGTTGTAACACCCCCCCCCCCCCCACCCCACCCCACCCCAAATCAATGTTGTAACACAAAAAGTTTAAAATAACAACATTGAATCGAGGTGGGGGGTGGGGGGTTCACTGTCACAACTACTTTTGTCCAAGATTGTAGCTGAGACAATCAAACACAACCTTGCTATAAATTGCTATAAACTGTACATCTGCTGATCAACTACAAAATACATTACTAGAAACTCTCCCTGTTTGTCATGGAAAGATTAACCAAAAATAGAAATTAACAGTATATTACATACATGAATGTTCCAAAAAGTTGCCAAAATCCCTAAAGTAACTGAAGTTTTATTACAAAAATGATGGCAATTTGATGACTCCTGCTTTCCTCCACCAGCCCCTGGCTGTTCTTTTAAAATACTTTTAAGAATGAAATGATCAATGACAAATGTAGTGACTCTGTTCTTGACACATGCTTCATGAAAGTCTCGGAGAAATACCTAGAAAGATTCCATTAAACAATCAAATAATAAATTGGCAATCAATCAATCAATCGATCAATCAATCAATCAATCAATCAATCAAATCAATCAATCAATCAATCAATCAATCAATCAATCAATCAATCAATCAATCAATCAAATGATCAATCAATCAATAAATCAATTTATTAAATATAAATATTACCAGGGTTAAGTCACGTTGGCCTGAAAAACAGAGAAAAATCTTCTCGACGTTTCGAGCGAAGGCCCTTCGTCAGGAGAAATTAGTAAACAACTGACTTAACCCTGGTAATATTTGGATTTCAACTGTGGCCGACGCTGTCCTAGAAGCCTTTATTAAATATAAAGCTAGATGAAACATACCAGTAAATCTGTCTTGACAACTTGTTTTTCTTCAGGCGATCCTCTTACGATAAAATATGGAATTAAACGAAAGATATCCTTTATAACAAAATAAATACGCTACTGCATTTATATAGATTTCATTTAATTTTGTTAACCAAATAATACCATCTACAGTATTGAAGTAGTGACTAAATTACTTTTAATTAAATTGAGTAAAATGATCACATCAAATGTTGATGACTTGAATAAAAGTAAAAAGAAAAACTTAAAGTGTAATATTTAACAAGTGAAACTACATTGAATGTAACTATCAACAATTCTTACAAATTTCTTCAACTCGCTCCATTCAGAGATTTTGCTGTAACATGCAGTACTGTAAGCACTCTATATTACATCAATAATTCTCATGAATGTGACCTAATTATATATACACAGTATATTTTACAATTTTCCACTTGGCAAAGAAAAGAAGGCCTAGTTGCTGTGTAGGCAGTGTTGAAATAACAATCAAAATATAGTAAGGTTTGAGTACTGCTGAAACAGAGAACATAGGAGTCCAATGTTTCGAGTAAAGGCCCTTTGTCAGAGAGAAATGTTTGCTAACTGTCTAATTAGCAAAGGCTGGTCTTAGTGTACGGTCTTTCAGCTTGAAGTTTGTAACATTTTTTTGCACAGTAACTAACAAAAAGATTTCGATTTGTTAGGTTGCAGTTTCATTTCTAATAAATAAATATACATGAAAGTATCTCAATTTTGATTGTCTAAGAGCAGTGTAGTTTTAAGGAAATACTGAATCCAAAATAATCTGAAAATCTTGAATTGTTTCAATAACAATTCAAACCACTATAGTATTACCGTAGCTTAGATCATCCTGTATCACATAAAATTCCAATGTGTTTCCAAAGATGTAATATTAAGCTGCAGAAACACAGTTTTTTGTGAAAAAAAATCATTTAACACAGACACATATTAATTAAAAAGCAGGGATGGATGAAATCACAAATTAACACTTTGCGTGCCATGTAATACTAATTAATAATTTGAGCAATGTTTCTTTCTGTTCATGTAATTTTGAATTGATTTTTGATTGATTAATAAAATTTAGAGCAGTTTCCAGCTGTTTCATGGGTATTGATTTTAAAAAATCTCCAGGAGGATAATAGCCCCTAAATAGCTCCCCACTTTAAATATTGTTCTGCAGTCCCTGGGTTTAGATGATTTACATGTACCTTGAGTACATGTATATTATATTTATATGCACTGATCAACTCAAAGGTGTGACATTCCAGATCCCTCAGCCAGCACACCCAAAGTATTAATTTGTCATTGTTGGTGTTCCTGGGAGGTGGGAATTTGACATATGGAAAAATCGCAGTACAGTACCAGTATATAATTGCAGCAATTTGATCATGGCCATGGCAGTGGGAGGGGGATTTGATGCCTAGACTAGCCTGCATTACAGACACTTACTGTATAGTATGGGTAGAAAAAGCAGGTGTATAAACTACAATCTTAAGCTAAGCCTCAGAGACACTAGGCTTTTCCGTGTGGCTGAGCTGTGGCCCATGGGACTGGGAGCTAAATTGGCTTCCAGTGACATACCATTGTACAGTAAGCCCAGAGCTCAAAATAACATTCAAGGTTACACCGGTCATGGTAACTGGTCAGTTCTAATTGTGACTGGTCAAAGGTGATTTTTGACCAGTCAAATTTCACGATGCCCCCCCCCCCCCCCCCCCCCCAAAAAAAAAAAAATAAAAACAACAAAAAACCAACAAAACAAACCATAAAAACAACAACAAAAAACAAACAAACAAAAACCCACAACACAACAAAAAACATGTAAAGTATATTCTACGCTATATATATATAAGCTAGTAGTAACTGATATGAACGTTGGTCATAAAAAGGAAATGCATGCATAATTCACAATATATATCAGACATTATGAAACGGGTCTACTGTACAACAGTACAACAGTACAACAACAATCATTTTAAGTTCCTTCAAATGGAAGTAATAAAATTAATAATTTGCAAGTAATATGAACGGTCATTATACAAATTTGACCAGTCACAGTAAAAATTTGGCCAGTCATTGACTAGCCGTTATTTTGAGCCCTGTCAGCCAAACATATAAGCAGGACTAATGCCATTGGGTCATTCCAGAAAACATCCACACCTCCTCCACAGAGGAAATGTGAAGTTGACCCCCTCCCCCCTTCGGACGTCCTAGTACATTTTACTATTATCAGAAGTAGATTTACCGCCCTCTCCTCTCCTCCCCTCCCCGGATGGCACAAATTCCTCTGTGGGGGATGTACAGGTATATAGATCTTTTCTGGAATGACCCATTGTCTCAGAAATTTGCCAAGTTCAATCTGACCCATGCCAGGAGTATCAATTAGCCCCTCTAATATAAAACATTGTCCACTGCAAGCATGTACTTTAGTACCAGACTGGAAAGTTTGTAAAATACACAACGGAGATTCATATATTTCTTATATGCAGGCAATTGTCAGCTCCATTGCATGAGTACAGTAACTTTCCAGTCTGGCTTTAATACACAATTGCCAAACTCTGACTTTTGTGTACATGTGTATATAAAATTTTATATATATATATATATATATATATATATACAGTGGCGCTCAAAAGTTTTGTCCTTCATGGACTGAAATGCGTATAGTCTGCATGTACACGCAACATACATATACGCACTACACGCAAAGCTTTCATGTATAATAACTGCACGAAAGCTTCGTGTATAATACCTACACGCAAAGCTTTGTGTATAACTACACGCAAAGCTATGTGTATATAAATAACTACACGCAAAGCTTCGTGCATAATAACTACACAAAACTTTGATAAATACATAACTACACGTAGTTTTGCGTGTAGATGAGTGTATGGTAATATTTCCCTAAGAGTTAACCTTTCAAAATTATACTGATGATACGTGTTTGAAAAGGAGCGAACTACTGTATTTATATGTTTCCTGACTACACGCGAACTTCATGTAATTAAGCGACTGTGAGGACAAAACGACAAATCAAAACAAGCACAAGCTATTCTTTGCCCAAAACACTTTGTGAGGTACCGTAAATGCAACCTATAGTCATCTTGGCATGTAAAATTTATATTGTATCATGTAGCCCAAAACGAGCGAACTATTTATATTTTACATATGCAGTCAACTACACTGCGTGTAGCGGACTACACGCAAACTGTGTGTGAGTGTAACTACACGCAACTGCGTGTAGTGCAAGGTTGCGTGTAATGCGAAGCTGCATGTAGTTTGACTGTACTACACGCAGTATGTACTACACGCACTTGTAAAGTGCGTGTATTGTGGGTGGGAAAACCCCACGCTGGTGTTACAAAACTTTTGAGTGCCACTATATATATATATATATATATATATATATATATATATATATATATATATATATATATATATATATTATACAATTTTGCAATTACTGTTTGTACAAACCATGTTGGATTTCTCCAAAAATATATTAAAGATCAATTAAAATAGTATAAAAATATAGTGAGTGAATTAATCGTAATTAATAAATTTACAAACTAAACGGAATATTAAACTTGCATGTATCAATAAATTTGAAAGCAAAGACACAGTAAAAACATAACTTATGCGAAGATCTTAAGATATGTTAACATTACGTTGTATCTGTTAAAACCCCTTACCTTTCTGCTGTGTTCTACATTGGTAAATAAGGAAATCTGAAGCAACAGAAACGTGATAGACACAAGAGACAAGATGAAGAGAAGAAACGATCGCTGCATGAATCTAGTGTCATTCGGCAACTAATCTTTCTTACCCTCACTAGTGACTGCTCATATTTCACAATCCCACACACAACACAACGTCGTGTCATCTGCTTATCTCATTAAAAATGCAAGATAGCAATCAAAAGTTTACATTCAACGCACTTCAGCACTTGCAGTGCTTCACTGTGAACCGCATATTCCATTTCACTACTGATTACACCAATTATTTCACTCGCCACACTTGAAATTAACGCCCGTGCTGAATCGTGGGGCTGTTAAATTAAGTTTGAAGATTTCTGATTGGCTACAGCCTGGCCTTTATTTGCAGAGCGCCAGTTTGCCAGTGTAAAATTATCCACTATCTCACAACTAGAGAAATAACGTGATCCTTAGCGAGTGCATAAAAGGAGCAAGTACATAAAACTGGAGCACACCAATTCAAATCATGAAGTCCATTTCTTTTATAACAGAGAATTAATCAGACACAACGGAAAACAATATTTATTTCGCTGTGTCGCTGATTAAAAATGAGTTTCTTGTTATACTTTTAAATTGCCGAGTTATGGAGCACGCACGGTAGCCAATCAGAAACGCCGTTATATATGCTCGTTACTGCGTTACAGTTAGTTCTTCCATATTAACACATATATTATAATCGTGAAGCCAATCTTCGGCTATACATAAGCAAGGTCATAAAGAAAGCAAGGTCACATAAAAAATTCTTTGATTTCCAGCACTACATTTTGAAAATGTCGAAGAGACGAAAAGTTTTTACTTTCTGATTTTTGTCTTTGGAATACTTGACAACTTCATTTCAAAAATTGGGGGGGGGGGGGGGGGGGGGGTAGGGGGGTGTTTTCATATTTCTTTAATTTTCCGAAGAAATGTATCAATGTCACAAACCGAAATGTACTTAATAAATTCCACATTTTTATTATTACAAATATACGCAATCAAGTGGTTAAACTTTACGTACTCCAATTAACACTGATTTCGAAGGCGGAAGCTGTTAGATGTTGCAACATTGAATAGGCGAGTTTCAGGGTGTTGAGCACGCATCGTTTTGGAAAGGAATTGGCGGGCTCTCTACAAAATAAGCAATGGCAAACAGACTTGCTAGCGAGTCAACAACACCAGAATAACAGTGTTAAATATCCAGAAACTCTAACTATACTTTGTTTATTTTAAATAGTACGTTTCCTTTGAGGGGAGCTTGCCAGTTTTTTTGAAAAATGATGCGCGCGCAACACTCTGGAACTCGCCTATTGGCCCGGTGCGAAGACGGGGCGTCCTCGATCGAGTGCTCCAAACCGCAATATCGTAAAAACACCCCAAAACAGTACCGTGTCAAAAATTAACAGATATATATTTAAGAATGCACTAATAATTCATGAGGAAAATACAATCAAAGGAAACGAGGATGACCGTGGTTTTATAGTCATAACAAAACTATTGCATGAAAACTCTCCTGATTTGATAAACTTCAGCTTTGATTTTCTCCGCTTAGACAATGTTGTTTTTCAAAATTACCACTCCAATGAACAAATGGGTCATTTTTAAAGCTATTCGCAGTGCATGTGTGTTTTATCAGATCTAAAACACTAGGCTATCACTATGTTTTAAATATTACATATAAACCATGACAGAACCAAGACGCGTTATTGCTATGAAAACTTTCAAAGAATTAATTATTTTATTTTGTCTAAGAGATATCCACAAAAGTTGTGATAACCCCAGTTTATGATAAAGAACTTGACTGGTTTACATCTTAAATCAGAGTAGCAATATACACCATGCCTTCCTTATCCATTATACCTGTTTGCTCACAAAAACTGTTTACTAATGGAATCAAGATTGTTAACCGAAGAAAACAAACCAAGATTGTTAACCCCCTTAGATAAGCATTTTGCTTTGGGGGCAAACCTCCAGAATAAATATATATTAAATAAAAAAAAGATTGTTAACCATGTGCTATATATATATATCTCTCTCTCCTGTAAAATTGTAAGATTTTTTTAAAACTTCAATATAGATTGTTTCATTCTTCGCCTGAAGTAGGTACATATAGGTACACCGTACTTCGTATTTTTGTATTTTTGGTGGTACCACAAATTCTTAATACTATTACAATTTGTTACTGTGCAAACAATTCAAAGAATTAAGCATAGCAATTGACTGGAGCAAAAAAAAGATAAAATGAAATAACACAAACAGCAAAAAATGAAAAAAATATATAATTTATATGCTTGATATTATATATTCATAATACTAAAATTGTTCTACGAACTCATAAAATAAAATACAGATTGGTCCAAATATTAAAATACTCAAATAGATAAATAAATAAGTGATGTATATAGAGATAAATACACAAAATAAATAACTTAAGTAAATAATCAAGTACATAAATATATTTTTCCTTGAAAAGGTATATGTTTCATATTCACTTTCTTTTCAAGATGGCCTAAAAAACATGAAACGAAAATAAAGTCTGTCTTATTTGAAAGAACATTTAAAACGGAGTAAAGGTGACGTAACACGAGCAACAAATTGCTGCAACTTTGTTGCGTTGCAAGTTGAAACGCGTTGTTGCATGCCGTATTACCACCCACCTCAAACATTGTCACGCAACAATGATTTTGTTGCAAGTTGAAACAACATGTTGCAGTAAGTAGAACTGGAGTCTACTTTTTTCAACACATTTTTCAACTTACAACAAAATCATTGTTGCGTGACAATGTTTAAGGTGGGTGGTAATATGTACAACAACGCTTTTCAACATGTAACGCAACAAAGTTGCGTTGAAAGCTGAAGAAAAATGTTGCCCGTATTACCACACCTTAACATATTTTCAACCTTTCGTTTTCTTGCTTCGTTCTGTTATTATATATACAGAACTCGCGATCAAGCTCTCGGCAACGCCCTCCGTGGCTCAGTGGTCAGAGCATTGCACTAGTATCGCAAGGTCGTGGGTTCAATTCCTGCCGGAAGGTCCGTGTAGTTGCATTTTTCGCAACTGGTCCCGGTTTGGTCTTATATATTCTACACTCGAATTTTCCTTCACCCAAAATCCTTAGAACATGCTATGTAATCGAGTGAAATGCCCAATATCACTTATTATATATCTTTACTATTATTAAACCAAACTTAATTCGAAGGAAGCATGCATGTGCATGTGTTTCACTCACAACACCAAACACGTAGAATATCAAATATTGATATATCAAATATTTGCACAGATTTTTAGAAAAGTTTGTAGAAATATTGATCATGCATAGACCAAAAACTAACCCTTTCTATTTTGGTTGAAATTTAGATAAGAAATTAATAAAAATCTGACAAGATTCTCCGTGTAGAAGAAATATTTGATGGCGCTCATTATCCTTATTTTATGCCAACATGTTTGCATAATTTTGGTACGAGTGCAATTAATTACACATTCATACGGCAGAATAATATTTTGGGCTCGCATTTTGGAAATTTGCCTATGCAACCAGGCCTCATTGAAGATGGCTGCCTGTGTGGATAATCTTCTAATGTGACCGAACGGCTAACCCAAACAAAAACCCGAACTCTAGTCATAAACCGAGTTTACTGCTCAGATATATTGACTCACTAATGTATATGAGCTTACCAGACTTCATTGTCTCAAATTGGTAGACTAGCAGCTAAATACAGGAATTGACTTCGTATTTAGTCAATATATATTTAAATGGATCAATCTTTTCTGACGTTTTCTGGTTAGGGAGTAAACTCGTCAGTGGGTCGATTTAGTGGATCAGCTAGGCAGTAAACCCGTTTTCTGATTGGGTTTTGGGTTTCTATCAGTTGGGTTAATACACTGCGAGTCAGAGCCCCTTTCCGACCTACGCAAGCTTCGGGGGAAAGTGGGCTCTGCCAACAAACTCGATCTTCGCCCCAAATTTGGGGCGAGTCAGTCAGGTTTTAAACTGGTCAAACAAGTTCTAGTTTACGAACACGCGTAAGTAGGAAAATAGGAAGTGACGCGTTAGAGCCTGGGCTCAAAATAGTATCTTGGCAACCGTTCACGCATGTTGAAAAAGAAATATCGAGTTTGTTGGCAGAGCCCACTTTCCCCAAAAGCTTGCGTAGGTCGGGTCGGAAAGGGACTGACTCGCAGGGTATTGGGTTAAGTGACATTATAAGATAATCACACAGGCAGCCATTTTGAATAAGGTATATTATAAGTGATATTGGGCAATTCACTCGATTACATAGCATGTTCTAAGGATTTTGGGTGAAGGAAAATTCGAGTGTAGAATATATACATATTTTAAGACCAAATTCCTGACGGAAGGCCTGTGTAGTTGCATTTTTCGCAACTGGTCCCGGTTTGGTCTTAAAATGTATATATTCTACACTCGAATTTTCCTTCACTCAAAATCCTTAGAACATGCTATGTAATCGAGTGAAATGCCCAATATCACTTATAATATACACAATTCTCTCCTGACATTACCACCTTATTATATATACAGAACTCGCGATCAAGCTCTCGGCAACGCCCTCCGTGACTCAGTGGTCAGAGCATTGCACTAGAATCGCAAGGTCGTGGGTTCAATTCCTGCCGGAAGGCCTGTGTAGTTGCATTTTTCGCAACTGGTCCCGGTTTGGTCTTAAAATGTATATATTCTACACTCGAATTTTCCTTCACCCAAAATCCTTAGAACATGCTATGTAATCGAGTGAAATGCCCAATATCACTTATAATATACACGATTCTCTCCTGGCATTACCACCTTATTGTATATACAGAACTCGCGATCAAGCTCTCAGCAACGCCCTCCGTGGCTCAGTGGTCAGAGCATTGCACTAGAATCGCAAGGTCGTGGGTTCAATTCCTGCCGGAAGACCTGTGTAGTTGCATTTTTCGCAACTGGTCCCGGTTTGGTCTTAAAATGTATATATTCTACACTCGAATTTTCCTTCACCCAAAATCCTTAGAACATTTTGAATAAGGCCTGGTTACATGGGCACATTCCTAAAATGCGAGCCCAAATTATTATTCTACTAGCGGCGGGATGGCTCGTTTTCTTTTCAAATATCTCTAATAACCGCTGGCGGAGGTACATGCAGTCTCTGAGTGCCCCCTTGTCATTGCCTATTTTTTTAAATACGTGTATTACCTGTGCTGACTGGTGACGTTTGGGCCAACGTTTTCGAGTATATTTAAAATTGTCGTCATAATTGCTTTCGCCTGTCACGTGCGGTGGAGGAAAACCTACTGTCGTAAAAATAAACAGCAATTAAGGTTAGTTTGAACCGGTGCATAAAATGTTAAAAGTGCATGAGCTGTTGTAATGAAAATATATCATCTCACCAGAACGAGCAACTGGAGCAGGGAATATTATTGGTGTCCAATTTCCCTTTATCTCAAGGTCATGATGTTTCCTAAATCAACATAATAAAAAGTATTAGTGCGACGCTTAGAGTGCGTATAAACCCAATTTTTGTATCATCTGAGTACGTTCTACATAGAGCAAACAGTTGTTCAGTGAAATATTTTTTTGATTGGAGCTATTTATTCTTCAATGTTTTTTGGCGATTTGCATTTCTAGTATGGTAACGAGATGACGTCTATGTCTTTCTTTTTTTGGCATGATAAACTACCTGAGAATTTTTGTGAAACTCATACAATATGGAAGATGTTGTTCAAACACACCATTAATGGAAGAATTGGGTCACGTCACTCCTGCAAATAAATATTGTATAATATAGATAATGATGACTACTGTACTTTGGCGTCATCTCATTACCATTTTGAAAACAAGCAAAGCAATAAAGGTTGCTCCAATCTAAAACATATTTTGTTGGTCAACTATTTGCCAAATGTAGAACGTAGTTAGATGATAAAAAATTTGGGGTTATGTGCACTTTAATCAGGGAAATCCTATCAAAATATAATTAATGCCAAACAATATTTCGATTGTTGTTTCAACGCTGCCTACGCACACGCTACTTCTACTTTCATTTCTATGTAAGCTCTCGCATTTAATACAAACCCTCCCAAAAAGTAAACCCACAAAACCTATTGGAAACAAACACCAGCTCGGGCCTTATTATGAAACGTTTATGGTATATGAGAAAATCACAAAGTTTGAAATCAAGCTGTTGTACCTTGGAGAACGAGCGCTGCTTGAATGTGATCTTCGATGGTTTCGCAAATGTAATTCTTCCATCCAACCAGGCAGTGGAAATGACAAACGTTTTCCCGAAATCGTGTAGACTTCTTTGGGCAACAGAGATTCGTGGTTTCCCGTCCTGGGAGCAATAAAAGAGTTTTGCTCAAGCGACGACCGAAGACAAGACTGAGTAACAGATGTACATCTATTTTTGTCTGTAATAATGCGTTCTTCTAAGCTTCTTAAATGAAAATGTTTCCAAGCATCAAGTCGGTCGTTCTCTGTCTTTGATATCATGTCTTCATCTGGCATCAAATCCTCCCAACCATTTTCCTCTTCATCGTAATCTTGTTCACGCAACCGTTGTTCCTCGTTGTTTTGTATCGCATCTAAATTGTGAAGAAGTTAGTATAAGAACAGTCCGCTATATATAATTAAGTTTTGTGGAAACACCACGTAAAATATTTCAAATATTTCAAATATTTCAAATATTTCAATATTTTGAGCAAAGAAATATTTTACGTGGTGTTTCCACAAAACTTAATTATATTACTTTATCGCCATGAAAACGTTTAAAGAATTAGTTCGCTATATGTTGTAAAACAGAATACAAAACAAGTTCAATGTTGGAATGCATGACTGACTCTGCAAAACCCATCAGTTATATGTTAGTCTTCTATTCATTCTATTCATTATATTCCTTCAAGATTTAATCTGGCAACTCAGCAAACTTTAAAGCGCCTATAATGTAATGTAATGTAATGTGCTGTGATTGTATATTGAAACGGTCCTGCATGACCGTGCACAAACCGTGCATAACAAGGTTGACCCTGCATAACACGGTAAGGTTGACCGTGCATAACACGGTTGACCCTAAATAACACGGTTGACTGTGCATAACATGGTAAGGTTGACCGTGCTTAACACGGTTGGCCGTGCATAACACGGTAAGGTTGACCGGACACAACACGGTTGACCGTGCACAACACGGTTGACCGGGCATAACACGGTAAGGTTGACCGTGCATAACACATTAAGGTCGACTGTGCACAATACGGTTGACCGTGCATAACACGGTAAGGTTGACCGTGCATAACACGGTAAGGTTGAATCTGGATTCGGACTAAACTTTTATCGTTCGGATCGGATCGGATTTTGTTCTTTTTTCTCGGATTGGATCGAATTTTGCACTTTTTTACCCGCACCAGAATGATCAGATTCACTTTTGTCATTGTTTTTGTCACAAAATTAACAAATTCACTAGTTGTATGCACGTTGCACAACACATAAAGGCTAATTACATAAGATTATGATTGTATAATTGTTTTCGTAAATTTATTTGTTCATTGGTTTTCTTTTCGGAAAGTTTGCACAACTATTGCAACATATATCTGGTGTTTCAAATTTTTCTGACTGGATCGGATTTGAGCAACTGTTTTCGGTTCGGATCGGATCGGACTACGATCTTTTGGCTTCGGATCGGATCGGATTCGGATTGACAGTTTTGGAAAACCCTCGAATTATAAAGGGGCAATCCGATCCGACGAACACCACTAGTCTGCAGTAATCTGATCATAAATGGCAGGCTGCGTGTAGAAAATATTTAAATAATAAAACAGTCATGGTTTCTTACAGGTATAATGATTATAATTTACAAAAAAACAAATTACCTTCAAAGTTGTTCAACGTTGGGTCGGTGTCAATAAACTAGAATATAAACAAGACAATGATGCAAGTATGTTGGTAATATATTGTTTTCCATTTGTCAACCAATCAATCAATCAATCAATCAATCAACCAATCAATCAATCAATCAATCAATCAATCAATCAATCAATCAATCAATCAATCAATCAATCAATCAATCAGTCAGTCATTCATTCAAGATCCTTAATACAACTTTCGCAATTTATTCTATTTTCTAATATAAGAAAAATAGAAATTGCTGATATCGTTATGTATGCTTTTTTGTTTTATGTGTTCAGAAAGTGGTCTATTTTTACATTCAAAGCGACATACCGTAAAATTTCTTAAGCTAAAATCCCAGCAGATTGCGGACAAATAACAATGCCTGTGACGTCACACGTTAGATCAAGGCTAAACAAAGTTATGGTAATGATCCACGACGTGACATAAAATAGTTGTTTTTGTTATTTGCATATGTTCTGTATTTCTATATTATAAAATTACCTAAAATGCAAAAATCTCATTTAAGAGCACTTCAAATCAGTCAGTTATTTTTACCTGAACATTGTGTTTCTCAGCTGGTTCTAACTGAACTTCCGGCTTCTCAGTTATTTCGTTTGTTTCCTTTGCTTCTCTTATGCACTCTTTAACTAACTCTCGAACATGTTTTGTAATGACAGTCCCACCCGACTCTAAAAATAAATAAATAAATAAATAAATAAATAAATAAATAAATAAATAAATAAATAAACAATAAATGAACGAACGAACGAACGAACGAACGAACGAACGAACGAACGAACGAACGAACGAACGAACGAACGAACGAACGAACGAACGAACGAACGAACGAACGAACGAACGAACGAACGAACGAACGAACGAACGAACGAACGAACGAACGAACGAACGAACGAACGAACGAACGAACGAACGAACGAACGAACGAACGAATAAATAAATAAATAAATAAATAAATAAATAAATAAATAAATAAATAAATAAATAAATAAATAAATAAATAAATAAATAAATAAATAAATAAATAGAGGATATTACACGGCGGTGTGAAGATATGGATTTTATCTTCGAGTGGTGAAAACAGCATTTTACGAATGAGTAAAATATCGTTTTTACCACGAGAAGATAAAATTCATATCTTCAAGCCAGCGTGTAATTTTCTTTTTATCAAATATCTTCACTAGTGAGGATATGGAAAATACGACACTGCATATTCTCTAGTAAAACACTCGCATCTATATAATAACTAAAGGATATCACACGGTGGTGTGAAGATGTGAACTTTATCTGTATTATTTCCTTTTTACTATATAGAGTCAATGCAAAAAAACAGTAACTGACGTCATCGATATCTTCACTAGTGAGGATATGGAAAATCTGTCACTGGATATTTTCTAGTAAAACACTCACATCTATATAATATAATCGTAGAAAGCATTTCCCATGAAACATGTAATCTAGAATAGACGCTTCTCTACGAATCTATTCACGCTTCTCTGGTCTTTCCAGAGCTTATACAGTTTAGTGGTCACCAAAATGTTAACAATATGTTGACAGGCGAGTATGCCGAAATGCTAATAAACGAGGTTGCTGAAGACAACATTGGGACAAAAAACGGCTGATCGATGGAGACATTCATACGATATTTTTTCACAGGTACGGCTAATAATATGGCCAGTAAAAGCCTCGGAAATGTAAACTGTACGAGTCTTATTTGGTCTTTCAAAAATTCATTAATAATTCATGAGGAAAACACAAAAGAAAATCATGACCGTATCGTATCTTTATATGTGATAAAGATTTCTCCTGATTTACATAAACTTTAGCTTTGATTTTCTCGGCTTAGACAAGGTTATTTTTCAAACTAACTTTGCCAATCAACTTACCAATCAAACACTTGCATAAATGAAGCCAAATTTCCCCTCAAATTTCTCCTAAAATACTGATTCATTTGAGGAACTATCAACACACTTCTCGGTTTTTGATATCAGATCAAACACTATAGCTTGTTCTCGTGTTTGATATGTTACAGCAAATTATTCGAAGCATAAAATGTAGTAGTTTCAGGGATTCTTGGTTTGCACGCGGCCATGTTGAAGGTACTTTAACAAAAGAATCTAGCTTATCAGCAGCTATTACTTTTGGAGTACGTTTTCATCCAACATGGCCGCCGTATCTTTCTTTCCTAAGTCTCACAGGATTGATACCTGATGCATCAGTCTCTGGTTTGGCAGTGGAATTTTCAGTGGAGAACGACATCCATACTTCAAGAGGAAGCTGTTTTCTTACAGTGCGAGTCAAAAATGTTTCCTAATATAAATAATGTAGAATATATTATTGACAATATAACTATCGTGAGAAGTAATATATCAAACACGAGTTTAAATGTTTTATCAAGAGCTCCAAACACGAGAAAAAATTTATAACCGGGGACGTAGCCCCGAGGTTTTTATTGTTTTCGAGTATGTGAAGTCACCCGATAAAACACGATAAACAAGTGCTTGATCTTGCTTCTCAAACAAGTAATCAAAAGCCCTGTTTACACGGCCAAAATTTAAGAGGGATTTGAGCCACATCTGACTTTAAGCGGGCTTAAAATGTCCGTGTAAACAGATCGGCGTAAATTAATCGCGATTAGTTTGCACCACCTCAAGGGGGTGGATTAAACTGAGCACGATCAGTTAATCGCGCTTAACTTGGCCGTGTAAACGCAACGGGATTGAAAAACGCTTGCTATTAATACGGTGTTATTAATACGATAAAATGCATTTTTTTGCCCTGCTGTAGAAGCTTCCATCTCGCTATTCTTTGTTCCTTTGTTTCTTTCTTTCTTTTAACTATTACTCTTTCTCGTGTACCGATGTCTTCCGTTGTTCTTGACTCACGCTACCCATACGAAGCTTCCAAAACCAAAAATATAGCTCGTCCGCCATGTTGAATAATGGTGTACGTGTTTTAGTAAGGGATTATTAAATGACCGTGTAAACGCACCAAGGTGGCGCATTTTAAGCACGCTTAACTTAAGCGTGCTTAAATTTTGGCCGTGTAAACAGGGCTTAAGTCTGATAGAAATAAAATAAGAGAGTTGTTGATTCATTCCCTGCGAGCAGAGTCTTCTTTTCCTTATTTCTTCGCTGAGAGAGAGGAAGAAAACAAGGCTTTGCTGTATTCGTGACTGGTTTCCAATGCGCATGCGTGTCAGTTGCTTGGTTACAATGTCGAACCCAGTCGAAATCAACACCGCTGCCAAACGTTTTGCGCATGTGCGACGTCCGAGCTCGTCCTCGGAAAAAGAGCGGGAAAACACTGAAATATTTGGACTGGTCCAAGAGTCTGACACAAAAGTTAAAATTATAAGCATACTACCCAAAAGATAAGGTAGGTAATTTGTGCATGGCTTCCTTGTCAATATTGTAACATATTCTGAATTTACCCCTTCGTAATTGTCTTTACCCTTTTTTAAAAACACAAATGAATAGTCGAGTTTTACTTAATCTTCAGTGTCTGGTTGTTGTCGCCACGGCTAGTTCCCACTTATCTTGCAGTGTTTACTCAGCGAATTCACGCATGCGCAAATGTTTGGCAGCGGTGTTGTCCAAATCAGGGCAGAAAACAAAACAAGAACCGGTTAAACGGGTCTTGAACGGGTTATCTTAGACGAAGCCAAACACGAATACGGCGGAGCTTTGTTTTCTTCCTCTCTCTCAGTGAGGAAGGGCAATTCATTGCATATTTTGTGTTTCAATGATTTCAAACTAAGAAATGTTATCCAGTTCAACAGCAACTTTGGTACAAGTTTTCATTGGACATCAACATTCATGAATGTGATATGGTAAACGTTCATGCACTGGCTACGATAATTCATGTATTATGAATGAGTTTGAAGGGTGGTTCCAGTTAGACTCTACGAAACACTACAGGTTTTCTCTAGGTACTCTGATTCCTTCCTGTAGTAACATTGGATCAATATAAAGTAATGGCGCTTAATTACTAAACCCGCGCTAGGGAGAGCAGTTTCGACATGATTGACAGAACTACAGTAAAGTTAGTTTAGTTTCAAATCGTATAAATGGCAATATACGCCAAATCGTAGTTCCATTTAGGCCCACAAGCAAATTAGTTTCCTATTCAGTTTGGGCCTCTATGCAAATTACATCGTGTCTATTAACGCATAACGGGAAGATAACATAGGCTGGGACTGTTTTTTCATGTTTTAAGTTCATTATTTTTAGACCGACTACGTTTAGGATTATTGTCAAGGATAATCGATAAGCAAATTTTATCCTTATCGAATACCTAAACATTAAAAAGTTTCTGAAATCAGAAATGTTATCTTTACTAACGGCTGCTTCAGCCTCATGTTACAAATGAACTACGTTTTATCCCGACTCAGATTGTATGCGCAGTCGAAACTCCGATTTCGTCTATAGCTCGAGAATATCTTTATAATAATTTTAAGAAATTACGAAGTTTACTTACAGAATTACTTTCGGAACTTCCCACATGTGTTTGAACTTCATCATCCCTTATCTCTAATGACATAAAATATCAAAGTTAAATATAACATAAAAGAAAATCATAAAAATATTCCATGCGGACTACATATAATTATAACTCTGTCACGTGAGCGGTCTTACCACGATTTTCCTGCAACTGATAGATTTTGGCCATGTCCACACGTATGCGTTTTCATATAGCGTTTTTATATTGTTCTCGGTCCTCAGGGGAGCAGAAAACAACGGTCTCATTACCTGAAACAATATGAAAACGCTAGGAAAACGTATACATGTGGATGGGGTCTTTGAATGGTCTTTACGTAATATATTTTACACGAGAAGCCGTTTCTTATCTGATTTGAAAACACCGAGAAGTGTGTTGAAAAACAAGGCGAGTTTTTTTTTTAACTCGCGCTTCGAGGTGTTTTTAAATCGGATAATAAACGGCTTTCGAGTGTATGGTATCGCTTCTCAAACAAATCAGTATTTAAAGAGCAATTTGAGGTAAAACTGGTCTTAATTTATGGGCGTTTATTATCGGTAACTAACATCATTTATGTTTTCCTTATGAATTATTAATGAGTTTGAGAAGGAATATATCTCAACTATTCGGGTATTTTTAATCCTCGGGATATTGACGTCATCAGTACGAAATTCTTGCATTATATAAGGGCCTGTTTATATGATCCCGGTGTACCGGGACGGGATGGCAGCCGGGATGATTTTGATGTATTGAAATAAGTCACGGTCTTTGATTATGTACATCGGAAAGCTTTCGCCTACATTTTTCAAGGCCTAGATTACTAAATAACTTCAACAAAAACCATTTTCAATTGCCACAGTCATTCACTTTTAACTTTAGGATCAGATCAACAAAATCTGAGTTTCTTCAGGCATCGCGTGGTTTTTCTGTTTTACGTGTTGACTTATTTCAATACATCAAAATCATCTCGGCTGCCATCCCGTCCTGGTACACCGGGATCATATAAACAGACCCTAAGACGCAGATGTGGTAAGGAACGAATCGGCAAGTATGAGGCAGGTTTCCGCAGGCCGGTAAGTACTTCGTGTTAGGTCGACTTAATTAATGGTGGTATACATACACAGTTAAACCTCTCTATATCAAACTCGGTAATATATAATCAAAAACCTCCCTATCTCAAACAAAAGTTAATTTCCCTTTGCAGCATATGTTTTACTGTATAATTTACCCTGTTATTTCAAACGTTCAAGATAGGAGGGTTCCACTATATTATATACCAGTGATTTTAAAATATGTATGGTGGTTTGTGGTTGTTTCTTGTGGTGTCAACCCAAGCACTACCTCTAACCCAAAACGTACCCAAACCTAACCCCTGTGGATCATGTGGACCTAACATAAAGTAGTTACGCACAGGCTAAAAACAAGTGCCAAGAAAACCCATATACAAACCATGGTTGTTTTCCTTTAGCATCCAGAAGCCTTGGTGGTGCCATTGTAACATTTGTGTATCGACATAAATAAAGTAATTATCGATATAACGTTTTTTGACAAGGTCCAACTGCGGATATCTGCGACCTGAAATGAAAACATGTGCGGGTTTACTTTATTTTGATCGTTATTTTCAGGCTCTTCACTAAAAGAGCGTCTCACTGAAGCCCATTGGTCAACCTCCAACCTCGTTCCCAGTGCCTTTTTGAAATTGGGAGGGTGGGAAAAGGCCCTGGCATCGGCTGGTCACAGCACCACTGCACAGCACCCAGAAATACTGGTGTAATAAATTAGCAATTTAATTTAGAATGCAAAATCATTCTGACTAATGCAAATCCCGTGGGAGAAGTTCATTGTAATTGCGATCCCATTCGTGCCGTTGGCTGTCCCGTTGAAACTCTTTGATCATAACTGGCACAAAACTATGCATAAATATGTTTCACGAGGAATGTTTAAGAAAAGCAACCAACCAATGAAAATGCAAAGTCCACCAGCCGATGGCCAGGGCCTTTTCCTGCCCTATCATTTCAAAAATGTCTTGGGGACGAGGTTGGGCAATCCAGCATCATTTAACTTCGCGCAAAACAAAATGGCTGCAAGTTTTGCCTTGTTTTGCCAAGTTTGCCTTGATTTTGTCGATAAATAAGGCTGACGTAGTAGAATAACGAGAAAAGTAGAAAAGTGTCCCAGGGGGGACTAGGGGCGTACTCCCCTAGAAAAGTTTGAATTTCAGAAGCCCCAGGGGTCCATTTCCAGTTATTTCTGCGATGATATGCAGACATTCTAATTTTTTGAAAATAATGATTAGTAGATAGATTATTTAACGATGAAGAAATAATAATTCTTTATATTGAAGTAGGTTGTAGCGCGGGTCCTGTGGGCGTCATTATGTTGTGGTAACATGAAGTGGTTGCAATCCGCTGGCCATGAGCAGCGTGGTTACCTCGTGGATGCCTTGAAATAATGTCGTAACATCATAAGAAATTTTATTTTTTCTTGGTCGTCCAGATAATTATGAAAAAGAATAATTACGGAAGAAGATTGAGTTTCAAAACTCAATTGAAGATTGCATGAGTATTTTACTCGAATACCGGTATTAGAAAAGTGCTCTTTTTGTCGACAAATATCGATGTAGGCCACGTTGTTAGCGGTTCCTGTCTTTTGTCGAAAAATAAACAATGATAAACTTGTAATTGAGCTGAATAATTCATTTAAAAAAAAAGTTATCCTAATTTGATCTTTATGTCAATCTTCTCCTTGGAGTCTCCGGGCCTCAAGGGCAAGGTTTGGCTGTCTGTCTTCATTTAGCCCTCTGGTTTTTACAGGTAACCAGTACTTAATTACAAAAATTGTATTAGATTATCATGATGAATAAAAAGAAAGGATTGTCTTTATCTTTGTTATTATAAGTAAAATCATTAAAAAGAGGTGTATTAGCTATTAAACGTCGCGCTCGATGAGGGTCATTTGGGGTCACTTAATAACTAATGCACCTCTTTTTTATGCCAGATTCCATCATGTTTGCGGGAATCTCTTTTGTTGTCACCTCCGTTGACGTCAAACCGGGTATGATTAGTTCCAATCAGACCTGGTTTGACGTCAACAGAGGTAGGATTAGTAAAAATTAATATAATGAGGTATATTATACACTTAATGTCTGCTCCTGAGGGAAACAGTTTTGTTTTTCCGAGAGTCTTGATGTTTCCCGAGACGAAGTCGAGGGAAACATATCGAGACTCGAGGGAAAACAAACGGTTTCCCGAGGGATCAGACATTAAGTGCTTTGTTATATAGCTTGAGCAAACATGATACTATTTCATTTATGAGGTATATGCTATTTAGATATTTACTTGCGCCTTAGGTGAATATCCAACATTGTTATATAGCTAGAGTTTCACTGGATGCAACGATGACTGTCATTGGTTGGTTTGTGGTCACATGACCTTAGCTACAACAATTGAGAACTTATTGCCTGCTCGGTCAATACGTTTTCAATTGTTGCCCGCTAGAACTTTGAACTCTTCACGGCATCCTATAAACAAAAGCTTGTTTGGTACGAAAAAAGAATATTTATAGGTCTTCAAAGCATGTGTGAAGATTAACTGGAGAAATGTATTGCTGTTCTTTTGTTCTGAGACTCGTATTTGTTTGGTTGAAGTGAAATTACGGAGCCAGGCGAAATGTTTTGGTATGTCTTATTAGCGTTTGTCTTTTGTGTACTTTCCCTTGGTAAACGTCGAAATTATTCAGCGAAACTCAAGCTATGTAACAAAACACTAAATGTCTGATCCCTCGGGAAACAGTTAGTTTTGTTTTCCCTCGAGTCTCGATGTTTCCCTCGACTTCGTCTCGGGAAATATCAAGACTCTCGGGAAAACAAAACTAACTGTTTCCCTCGGGAGCAGAATTAGGTGTATAATATAAAGCCCTCGGGCGAACTTCCGGTGAGGTTCTTAACCTATACCTAATAATTGTTAAATATTTTGTCATGTATAATTTCCAGCCTTTGCAAGGACGTTGTCTCGTCTTGTCGCATCTTCTCACTCGCCCTGTAGGAAAGGGGTTGCCGGTTGACCTTAAATGGGGTGAACCCAGATTTCTAAATTTTATAGAAAAGAGAGATCAACCCATGTGGTGCTGGTAACTAACAGTTTAAGCAGCAGTCGTTCTTACGCAGTGCCAATCATGCTTTTTTCTACAAGAGTGATCGTCTAGCTAATTCGAAATAAAAACTATTTATGGTTTACCGGGAATAATATCCTGTCGCACAAGTGCGATACCTTTATCAGGTAATGCCACAATATTGCCAGACACCTAAAAACAAAATAAGATATATTTATTGTAATCACGGTGGCGCCGCCACACAGTCGAACAAATACACAAAACGGCTTATGCTCATTGGTTGGTCAATTAGTTTCCATTCCATTCCAATCCACTCCAATCAAATCCATTCCACTCCATTTCACTCCACTCCACTCTAATCCACTCCATTTCACTCTACTCCACTCCAATCAAATCCCATCCAATCCAATCCACGCCACCCTACCTTACTCCACCCCACCCTACACCATCCCACCCCACCCTACCCCACTTCACTCCATTTCCTTTCATTTCATTTCTTTTCGTTTCATTCAATTTCACTTCATAAAAAATTGTAGCTTGTGCATGTGTTCGTTTAAGAATGGCAACGCTCAAAAGCAAAAGGCAACCGTAGAATGTTCTACAATACGCACAGTACCAATAGTCTACAATACAATACAATACAATACAATACAATACAATACAATACAATACAATACAATAAAATACAATACAATGCAATACAATACAATAATACAATGCAACATTCTTTTATATATGTGTCAAAAAAGAAAAGAAAACGCAAAAATACGCTTATGAATGTAGAATAAAACGTTTTATAGTCAAACCGGATGTTCTCTTGCGTACGACTTTATATTGATACATCATACGCAACATTGCAATTTTGATTGATGGATTCAATCAGCAAATTGCAAACGCTTTATCATGATTCCTCGACGGGTTGCTTAAAATATTGGTTTTAAACATCGAACAACACATCAATGTGATGTTATATGTGCTTGAAGGTAATGGCTCTAACTTTATGTAGAATTTCGCATTATCCAAAGTTTGGCATTTAAAACGAATTTTTAGGGCAACATGCGTCAAAGAATCTGACTCGTACCCAGTCGTCTCTGGAGATTTGAGGTTTTTAGGTTTGCGGTGCCTGATAGCGACATTTGATCATTCCCATAATGCACCGTGACGACATTTACTAACCTCATATTTCCCGTTGCGCCTGCAAATTCCCCCCTATTAATTTAGGTAGCCAATACAAAGACGACTGGGTACGAGTCAGTCAAAGAATCGTGATAAAGCGTTTGCAGGTTGCTGATTGAATCCATCAATCAAAATTGCAATATTGCCTATCAACATCCGGTTTGACTATAACATCACTAACCTGGTCGCCTGTGATAACTTTATCGCCCAAGGCTAACACAAAATACAACAAATTATCAATTATAAATTATTCAACAATTTTATTCAATATTCTAGTATTTATTTAATTTTAGTTTAACTTTTTAATAATTCTGTGTCATTAACACCACCATCATCGCCGTCGTCGTTGTCACCATCACTGCCATCATCAGACAGACAGACAGACAGACAGACAGACAGACAGACAGACAGACAGACAGACAGACAGACAGACAGACAGACAGACAGACAGACAGACAGACAGACAGACAGACAGACAGACAGACAGACAGACAGACAGACAGACAGACAGACAGACAGACAGCTAACTACCAACCTATACGCTTAACGGCCGACCTCCCTGACTTTCTCGGCGAAAATGCTCTTCCCGATTTCTTGTTCTCATCGTCAGTACTATATATAGAGAAGTAAAACGCAATAACTCAACATAGCTTTGAACTTCTCTACTCCTCTCAATGACGACTGAAATCGTCCAGTGTTAGCCAGAGTAAAATACTATTTTTCTTCTTCGGGATTTCAGGGTTGAGAAGGGTAAGAAATAGATTACATTTTCCATGTGCGGTGTACTGTAATAGATTACAGATGACGTCACAGCTTGTAAAGAACAAAAATGTACGACACGAGACAAAGTTGAGTAGCGTGACTGTTGTTCTTTACACGCTGTGATGTCTTCTGTGATCTATTACAGTAAACATGTACGGTTAGTTGTTTATTAAAGAATTTTAGGGATAAAAAAAAAAGAAAAACAAATCTGCTGACGTGATTTGACGTGGGTTTTACGCCAACTCTGTGTGTCTCCTTTAATGTATCACGGTCAACAACCAATCAAAATTCACAGAGAAATCACGTTATTTTATAATTATGACTAAATTTAAGGCCCTGTTACGCGGTGCAATTTTTCATGCAACTTGTCTCGCAATGATGACTCATGCAGCATTGCAGTTGCAAGACAGGGCGTGTTACACGCTGCAACGCGTTTATACAATTTTCCAATGATTTGGATTTCGATAAAAGCGGGTAGACTGGGGAGAGGTTCGATTGAGTGCCAAATCATAACAAAATATTGCGAGACAAGTTGCACTGTGTTACACGGTGCAACAATGAAACAAATTGCTGCAATCGTAGAAAGTAGAACCTAATTCTACTTTGTGCAACGATTGTTGCAACTTGTCGGTGCAATGGTTCTTGCAACATGTTCAACGCCAACGGCGTTGCGAGACATGCAAGTTGTATGAAAAATTGCACCGTATAACAGCGCCATAACAACAAATAGAATGTGAGTAAAACTAGTAAGGGAAAACGCATAACAAACCAAGCACAGAAGTAAGAGCAATAGTAACATATTTTGCATATTCTTCGTGACGTAATGATTGAATGCGCATTACAGTGTACTACAGAATACATAAATAGATATAGCTATATATTTACAATACATGAAATAGCTATTAAGATGTATCTGTTGATATTTATGGAGGGAGGAAAACTGGAGAACTCGGCGAAAAACCCTCGAACCACAGGAGAGACCAACTAAACTCTGCTCACATGAGCCTCAAGCTCGTGACGGGGTTATTCCCAGACGGTCACCTACATGTAGCCAAGTACTAACCCAATCCAACTCGGCTTAATTTTGGACTACAGTGGTAAGAGGTAGCGCCCTAACAACACACGCCACCCGTGCTCCCCATATAGAACATGTAGCATGGTATCAAATCTGGATTGTAGAAGGAATGGCACGTGCGCTAAACAGTGTGCGCCCAACACCTCTTTTAAAAGTCCCTTTCCTCGACTGCATGCAGTTTCCCCAAAAGTTAGGTACGATGCGATTTTTTCCGTGCGATTAATAAGAAGAGGCCATTGGGATTTTCTGTATTTCGTTCATTTTAACACGTTATTATGGCTTTTGATGATTTTCTCGCGGTATTGCAATTTGAGGTAAACTCGGAGTTGTTCCTTTGAGGAGTAAAAACGTCTGGTATTATAATAACAATATTTATTATATGGCAGCAGCGCTGACAGGTCCGAAGACGGAAATCCTGTAATTTGATTGGTTCATAAGCGGTCGGATATTTCCCTTATCCGCCCGCTCAGAGCGGAATCTGTCGTTCGGGACCGTAAGTTTTATAATCAAAATGGCAGTCATGTCAGGATATGCAACAAGATGGATAATAATTTCAGAACTACTCATTGTTGAAATATATCGTGCAGGTATGTTGTTAGTTCGAGTTTCCACGTTTTGTGAAAGTTTTTAAAATGTCCAAAACGTTCGTAACATTGTTCGTAATAATATAACATTAACTTCTCACAAGTATTAGAATTTCAGATGATTTTTTATTCAACTACTTAACGTACGATCTTGAGCAATATGTCAAACAAAAGCTATTGAAAAATACTATTTGTGGTAGAAAGTTCAGGATTCTAGCTCAACGGAAAGTACTTTAAAAATGGGAAGATGTCTGCCATTTTCGTTTAGTTCGCAGGAAAGATGGGTCGAGTTTTCACAGAACGTTCACAACATTTATGGCCATATAATAAATTACTTATTGACCTCGCTTGTTCGGTCTGTACTAGTGAAATATCGGACGTCTGTTTTTTGCACAGACCTCAACTCGCAGCGCTCGTGTTGGTCCGTACTAAAAAAAACGTCGGTCCGATATTTCACTAGCACAGACCTCACGCTCGGTCAAAAATAGTTATCAACCTACTAAATCAGCAACAGAGGACCGACGTAATCAACAAAGAATTAAAACAGTGTTTTATATAAGGGTTTGGTACAAAAAATATTAACAAAATTTTTACTGCAAAAATGTGGCTCACCCAACCGATTTCTCTTCGCAATTACAATCCCAGCAATAAATGCTGAACAGCCCTTTAAAGAGCCGTAAGCTGTCACTACTGAAGACGAATCTATGACCAGAGAGCACAGCTAACCTCGATTGCAGCGTTGGTGAAAAACCAGAAAGAAAACCCCTCAAAGCATAAAAAAGAACGAGCAACTCAACTTGAATCAGAGACCGTACATAACAGGCCAGCTAGACCGGCTAGCACGGTTACCGCGGGCTAATTTTATGTCACTAAAATCTTATTGCGACTATTTGAGAAATGCAAAATGATACAACAAAGCAAAATTGGCTTCGTCTGTCCATAAGTATAGCACACAGGGTATTCAACTTTTTGTTACAGTTAAAGAAAGATTTTGTAACATTAAATCAGGCCAGTAACTGAGCTAGCCCGCCAAGTGTGAACGGGCGCCTTAGTTTATAGCTCAAGAATCAAAACTTGGATATTTCCAGGCGGTCATCAACCAATTGTGTACTTACACATCCTCGTTTCCAGGGCCTCTTCGGTAAACTTGAAATCAAATAGCGCTTCGTCGTGCTGACGCAGAAGAACAAATGTGTTCTGTTAATGGCCAAACATCGTCATCTAAGAAAATAATATGTGGAGTCTCACAGGGCTCAATTTTGGGTCCCTTAATTTTTTATTGTATATATAAACGATATGCCAGATTGCCTTAAAAGTACAATTCCATGCCTATATGCAGACGACACTGAAATTTTTGCATCTTCTTATGATTTCACTGAGATTATCGGAAAACTAAACTCTCACCTTAATAATATTTAAAACTGGCTTTCTAAAAACAAACTGCAACATCATCCAACTAAGACAAAGCTTATATTTATTGGGTCGTCATACAATTTGAATAATAAAGTTGGTGATAGTTCAGTTCTGTTAAATAACGTACCAATTTCCCAAACTGGTTCATATAAATGCTTGGGCGTCGAGACAGATGAAAGACTTAGCTGGGACAAACACATTGAGATGATATGTAAAAAGGCAAGTGGGAGTATTGGGGCTATTAGACGAGCAAAGCCTTATGTCCCTGCCAATACGCTACAAACTATTTATAAAGCCTTGGTTCAACCTTATTTTGAATACTGTTCCCCTCTCTGGGATAACTGTGGTAAAATACTCAAGGATAGCTAGACTTCAAAAATTTCAGTCTTGTGCTGCAAGGGTTATTACAGGGGGCAGTTACGATATCAGGTCAGTCGATGTTCTTGACACTCTGTCGTGGGAAACACTTGATGTAAAACGCTCTTACAGCAAATCAGTTCTAATGTAGAAAATATTGAATGACCACACTGCTCCAAATCTAAAAGAATCCTTCTTTAAAAGAAGTGTTTTTCAGAACACTTATAATCTTAGAAACAATGATACAGACCTAGCACTACTAAAGCCTAAAAGAGAATTCTTGAAAAGAAGCTTTAAATATAGCGGTGCCATGCTGTGGAATAACTTATCCTCAGAAGCCAAATCGTCTGAGACGCTTCAATCTTTTAAAAGGCATATACGCCCACTTTAGGTCACGATGCTGGGTCACGCCTAAGAATTTGTATTTATGTATATAGACAGTTACATCATTCTCTCCTTTTTTAATCTTTCTTTGTATCTATACTTTTCATTTGTTTTTAAAATTTTCATAATACGTATTTATATTATTTTAGTGTGACGCCCCTCATTGAAATCAGCTTTTGTTGTTGAGGCCAGCGTGTTTAAATAAAGTTTTACATACATACATACATACATACATACGCCACTATTTAAGTTTGTCCGCTTTTACCCACAATTCTTGCAGTCCGAACAATATATAATGGCTAATTTGCAATCATTTGAAAGTCAATTTTGGTTTGTTTGTCCGCATTTTCGGCTGTAAATAGCAGCTCGACGGTACGCTATTTACCGAAGAGATCCTGAAAACGAGGATATCTAAGTCTATAACTCTATACTTCAGACCTCACTAGTAAAAGGCATCGCTAACAACCAGTGCTTGATGCCCTGATAGCACTATACAACGCTAACCTTTTAACCTTTCTCGTATTTTGACGTACGGCATCAAAAGCAGAGTGAGCACGTTTTGGCGATTCACCCTAACAAAAACAACATAAATATATAAAATATAAGACAACGGGAAAACCCTATGGAGAAAGCAATAAACGTTATAACCACGGGATCTTACGCGGCAATTTTCGCTGACGGAACAAACAAACAAACAAACATACAGTATGATGCTTAATTTAGGGTCAGCCATTGTTTTGGAGGGTGGAGTTCTATATTCTAATGTATTCGATTCTATTGAATTATATCGTGTATTCTCATTTTTCAAGTCCTTGAGTTCCTTTAGCCCCCTACGCAGTGGGAAGTGGGAGTACAATACAATACAATACAATACAATACAATACAATACAATACAATACAATACAATACAATACAATACAATACAATACAATACAATGCAATGCAATGCAATTGCACTACCATGCACTGCCATGCACTGCACTACCATGCACTGCACTGCCATGCCATGCCATGCCATGCCATGCCATGCCATGCCATGCCATGCCATGCCATGCCATGCCATGCCATGCCATGCAATGCAATGCAATGCAATGCAATGCAATGCAATGCAATGCAATGCAATGCAATGCAATTTTAAAACCGTGCAAAACAAAATAACTACACATCTAAGCAAGCGTACGGTAACTGTGAAAATTTCGGCACGGTTCCGACTTCATCGGATACCGTGTAAACGTGGTCTAAAAAGGTCTATATAGCAGATGGTATTACACTAACAAAATTCCTAATAATGACTGCAAGAACAGTCTAGTCGAAACGCTGAATTAAAAATGTTAACTTTTTAGAACAAAGTGTCCATTGTCTGTATTTTATTCGGTGGTATAACCGTCACTTGACACACACACACACACATAGCATTCGACCAATTACTAAATACAACATAATACTGTATAGAATAAAAGTTTCCTTACAGTTTTTGTGTAACTTGACGTCCGCAATGGAGAGTGCGTTCTTTCAAGTCGTGATGAAGTATTTACACCAGATTTACCAGACTGAGAATGTCTCGTGTGTACCTTTTTCAATACGTATGACCCTAATTCTTGAAAAATATTTCCAATATTTCCCTTCAAAAAATAGATATCACTTATTACATTGCTTAGTTTGCAACATCTAGAATAATGGTTGGCCGTTGTATAGGTCGTTGAAATGCCAGGCATGCAGGGCCTTTTTAAAGATTTTAACGTGGGGGCGCGGTTCGCTAAAAGAGACTCTTCCAGGGGGGCCGGGTCGTGAATAAAGAGATGCTCTGAAGTTAAAAGGGAGACGCGGACTGCAGGCCGTGGACTTTGAACTGACACTGCAGACTGGTGGACTGCGGACTGGCAGACTGCGGATTGACGGACGGCGGACCGGCCGACACTGCAATGAGGAACTGCGGACCGGCTCACTGCGGGTTGGCAGACTGTGGACTGGCATACTGCGGATTGGCAAACTGTGGACCGGTAGACTTAGACAGGCAGACTATGGACCGGCAGATTGTGGATCGGCGGACGATGCAATGAGGAACTGTGGATTGTCAGACTGCGGACTGTGAACTAGCGGATTGCAGGTTGGCAGATAGACCGCACTGCGACCTATGCATGGACTGCGGACTTGGGTAAATTGTGGATTTTGAGTAATGTGAATTATGAGGCGTATATAACTATTAGTAAGCGACAAAGTTGTCTGTACCTATTTGGGGACTGTAGTGTTTGACCTAGTGTACAATGAAACAGTGGACTATGTGATAAAAAGTGGAATTTTCGTCACGGTTTGTTTTGTGTTGCAATACACGCGTAACTTCAAATTGGACAATATTCTATTTTGGTTGGTTGATGGATTTATCAAAGGATGGTTAAGATAATCACTTACTCCTTTCACTTCTTCTTTCCATAATATGTCGCATAAATGTTCGCCAATTTCTGGGTCTTTTGTTGCACTTGAAACCAAGTCCAATAAACCTATCATAATGGTAAACAAGAGAAAAACATATAAATAAGTTTTGTGGAAACACCACGTAAAATATTTCTTTTTTACGTGGTGTTTCCACAAAACTTATTTATGTTACTTTATCGCCATGAAAACGTTCAAAGAATTAAAGAGAAAAACATAGTTATATAAATCATCGTTCTCGAAGGCAACACAGATCTTGCCTGTATAGTGCTCATATATATATATATATATATATATATATATATATATAGCATGTACTAAGGATTTAGGGTGAAGGAAAATTCGAGTGTAGAATATATACATTTTAAGACCAAACCGGGAGCAGTTGCGAAAAATGCAACTACACAGGCCCTCCGGCAGGAATTGAACCCACGACCTTGCGATTCTAGTGCAATGCTCTGACCACCTTATTATATATACAGAACTCGCGATCAAGCTCTCGGCAACGGCCTCCGTGGCTCAGTGGTCAGAGCATTGCACTAGAATCGCAAGGTCGTGGGTTCAATTCCTGCCGGAGGGCCTGTGTAGTTGCATTTTTCGCAACTGCTCCCGGTTTGGTCTTAAAATGTATATATTCTACACTCGAATTTTCCTTCACCCTAAATCCTTAGTACATGCTATATATATATATATATATATATATATATATATATATATATATATATATATATATATATATATATATATATATATTGTCTTAGTTGAAAGTACTTTAAAAATGACAAAGTAACAGACTTTTGCAGTTTTATTATATATATATATATATATATATATATATATATATATATATAAATAAAAACTGCAAAAGATGTTACTTTGTCATTTTTAAAGTACTTTCAAATAAGACAAGTTTAATTTTCGTTTCATAAGCATTTAAAGTGCCTATGAAGTGAAATTTTTTTATTGCTTCATTTGAAAGAGCATCAAAAAGTAGGACAATATGCAGTTTACCGTTCCTTGATATCTTTTATAGTTCCAGAGTTATAAAGATTTAAAGATGTCAAAATGAAAAATATGGCACAAACAAATTGCTGATTCAGCGCAAATTGTGACGTCATGTGGTTTGCATGTTAATTTGGTGAATGTTTAAATGAACTATAGCTCAGTTACTATGTGTCAGAATCAAATGAACCTTTGCACACATATAGTGCAAGATGAAACATAGTTGATAATATCACCAATTTTGTTGTCAAGGTAACACTGTTGTACCCAGGCCCCTTGCACGGATTTTATAAAACACCACGTATTTATCTCTGTGGGTATAATTTTCAAATTATTATAGTATAAACGTATTTTAGGTGTGCATAGGTATGACAAGCACATGTCTGATATTATTTTATCCTTATCAGGACAGAGATGGTGGTGTATATATAAAATCCGTGCAAGGGGCCTGGGTACAACAGTGTTACCTTGACAACAAAATTGGTGATATTATCAACTGTGTTTCATCTTGCACTATATGTGTGCAAAGGTTCATTTGATTCTGACACATACCAAATTAACATGCAAACCACATGACGTCACAATTTACGCTGAATCAGCAATTTGTTTGTGCCATATTTTTTCTTCATTTTGACATCTTTAAATCTTTATAACTTTGGAACTATAAAATATATCAAGGAACGGTAAACTGCATATTGTCCTACTTTTTGATGCTCTTTCAAATGAAGCAATAAAAAATTTAATTTCATAGGCACTTTAAGGCCACCCTTAATAATTTTAACGCCCTTTCTAACAAAACAAATTTCATTTTAAAGGTTATGTACACTTTACAAATCAACTCAAGGCAAATTCATTTTCAGGCTTGTTATACGCGCAAAGTATGGAGAATCCGAATGATGATAAAAATTGAAAGCAAAACGTACTTTTCGTTGATTTCTGAATTTTTTAACGAAGTATTCTAAAAACAGCCGTATTGTATAAAGAGTCTGGCACTAGTAAGTTTGTGACGTAAACAGATGAACGATTGGAATCAAGAAAAGCTAATCTATGATGAATATAACTTGTGCAAGTTTCCAACCGAATATGTATTAAAGTATTCGACGCTTTTCGGGTCTGTTTATTTCCGAGTGGATCGTAAAATCGTTCCTCCGTTTACGTCACACACTTGCTAGTGCCAGACTCTTTATACAACACGGCTTTTTATAAAAGTTCAAAATTTGTCAGTTCAACATTCCAAAATCAACGGGAAAAAATTTAATTTAATTTCTTTCATCATATCTGGATTCCGCAAAAATATAACGCAAAAAATGTAATTTCCCTTGAGTTGGCCTTTGAGGGCCTTAAGCTATTCTACACAACTCAGTTCGTCTTATCGTTAAAAAAATAGAAAAAAAATTAAATTCACGTATATACAAACCTGCGTCTTTTCCCAGGAGCATAAGAAAAGCTGGAACAATACAAAACAACTGTACTATCTCAGCTGCCAAAACATCCCTAACACCACTTTTCCTTTAAAAATAGAAACAAAATTAATCGATTTGCTCGGATATTTTATATGCTGAAACTATTATTTCTACTCCTTATATAGAAACCACAACTAACTACGATTGTTAAAAACATTGTTAAAAACAAGCCTTATATGTGCATTGCACGTATGGTCTTATAGAAGTTCTCGTCAATCTACTGATTCAACTCTTTTAATAGTTCGTTTGAATAGTATACTTGTTGATTATATACTGCTATCAAGCATTTTTTATACCAACTGCAACATTGAACGGGTGGAGGAGAGAATCCTGGCCCTTTTTGCATAGGACGTAAAGTTTCCTAAATAAGTTCGATAGTATCCCAAAAATTGTGTCCAAGATTGTAGGTCACCTGGTTATGTTATCCCCATTGGACAATCTATGCCAGTCTGAAACAAGGTCGTGAAGACTTAGGTAGAGGGTGTCGTAAAGTCCATCTGCCTGCAAATAAACATGAAATAACTAAACACAAGGATGAACGCAGCACAGCGCACAGCAGCAAAGCTCGGCAAAGAGCAGCGCAACGTAGAGAAACAAAGAGCAGCGGAGAGGAAAGCAGCGCAGAGCAGCCCAAAGCAGAGCAGAGCGAAGCAAAGCAGCGCAGAGCAAAGCAAAGCAAAGCAGCGCAAAGCAGAGCAGAGCAGCACAGAGCAGCGCAAAGCAGCCCAAAGCAGAGCAGAGTAGCGCAAAGCAGAGCAGCACAGAGCAGAGTAGCGCAAAGCATGCGGAGCCGAGAAGAGCAGCAGCGGAGAGCAGCGCAACGCAAAGCAGAACGGAGCATAGTAGCTCTGCTCTACTCTACTCCGCTCTGTTTTGTTCTGCGCTGCTCTACGCTGCGCTGCTCTGCTTTTCTCAGCTCTGCATGCTTTACGCAGAGTAGCGCTGAGCAAATATCGGTGTCCGATCTGTAGAGCAGAGTGTGGAGCGGAGCAGAACAGCGCGGAGCAGAGCAATGCAAAGCAGCACAGAGTAGAGTAGAGTAGAGTAGAGTAGAGTAGAGTAGAGTAGAGTAGAGTAGAGTGGAGTGGAGTGGAGTGGAGTGGAGTGGAGTGGAGTGGAGTGGAGGGAGTGGAGTGGAGGGAGGGAGTGGAGTGGAGGGAGGGAGTGGAGGGAGTGGAGGGAGTGGAGTGGAGGGAGTGGAGTGGAGTGGAGTGGAGTGGAGCTGAGCAAATATCGGTGTCCGATCTGTAGAGCAGAGTGTGGAGCGGAGCAGAACAGCGCGGAGCAGAGCAATGCAAAGCAGCACAGAGTAGAGTAGAGTAAAGTAGAGTAGAGTAGAGTAGAGTAGAGTGGAGTGGAGGGAGTGGGTGGGTGGGTGGGAGGGAGGGAGGGTGGGTGGGTGGAGTGGAGTGGAGGCGGAGCGGAGCGGAGTGGAGTGGAGTGGAGTGGAGTGGAGTGGAGTGGAGTGGAGTGGGGTAGAGTAGAGAAGCGCTGCGCAGAGCAGCAGAACGAAGCATAGCATAGCATAGCGGAGCAGAGCAGAGCAGAGCAGCACAGAGCAGCGCAGCGCGGAGCAGAGCAACGCGGAGCAGAGCAACGCGGAGCAGAGCAACGCGGAGCAGAGCAACGCGGAGCAGAGCAATGCGGAGCAGAGCAACGCGGAGCAGAGCAACGCGAAGCAGCACAGAGTAGAGAAGCGCTGCGCAGAGCAGCATAGCATAGAGGAGCATAGCATAGCGGAGCAGAGCAGAGCAGAGCAGCATAGAGCAGAGCAGCGCGGAGCAGCACATAGCAGCGGAGAGCGGAACAGAGCAGACTATCATATACACCACTTTCAAGTAGTTAAACACATTGAGATGAACAAGTACTCACGATGTTGGCGTCCCTGTCAATCTTAACCCCAGCAAGTAGTAAAGATGCGAGAGAACATTGATGTTTCCTTGGCAATGAAACTATTTCTTTTGTGTTGAATGACCTAAGTGGACAAAAAACAGTAGACGTAATATATCAATTTTTACAGGTTGTGTTTGTTTTTTTGTATTTTACTTTAAAAATTATTTTAAAGAAAAAAAGTACGAGTTCCGCTCCACGGTTCTTGGAAATGGTTATGACGATTTATTTCAATTTTTATGCAGATTAATTTCTAGTGTGTTTCACTTTCAAATTTCTGCTCATTAATAATTCATAAAAAAATTTTTAAAAAATGAAT